>OX393584.1:24000325-24251281 GCA_947652605.1 Elmis aenea
TTGCGGGGTAGCAGAACGTAAAGACCTGAAGTGCGCTCTTTGCGAACAGAATCATCCCGCAAATTACGGGGGTTTCAGAATATACAAGGAACTTCGGCAGAAAAAAATTCCCGCCCCAAGACCAAAATCGCTCAGCAATTCGAAAACAATATACCAGTCGGCTCGAACACCATTAAAGAAAGAAAATCATACGCATCGGCTGTACGAAATACCGATAAAACTACAGAAAAAGAACCTGAAGACAGAATATCTAGACTAGAAAAACTAGTGGAGCAAATGACCCAACGTATTGATACGATGATGAATATCGTGTCCAAACTGCTCGAAAAACTTAACTAATGGTCTACTCCTACTGCTTTAAAATAGCTGTGTGGAATGCCAATATGGCTTGGTAAACCACGGGCAAGAAGTATCCATCTTCTTAAAGGACCTCGATATCGATATAATGTTAATATCAGAAACTCATTACACCAACCGTAGTTATTTAAGAATACAAAATTATACAATTTACGATACAAAACACCCGGATGGCACAGCCCATGGCGGAAGTGCCATTATTATTAAAAACTCCATAAAACATCATGAATCATGTAAGTACCAAACACCACATATACAAGCAACTAACATCGTTATAGAAGATACACATGGGCCAATTACCATCAGCGCCGTTTATAGTCCCCCACAGCACACGATCAAAAAACCGCAATACAATGACTTATTTTCAACTTTAGGCAATACATTCATTGTAGTTGGTGACTATAACGCAAAGTACTTTAGATGGGGATCACGATTAATAACACCTAAAAGTCGAGAGCTCGAAACATGTATTATTGAAAATAATATGTATGTCCTATCTACCGGCAAACCAACCTACTGGCCTGGTGATAGGAACAGAGTACCAGATATTGACTTTTGCGTTCTTAAAGGTATACCAATAATTCATTTACATGCGGAACAAAATCTTGATCTGTCGTCAGACCATTCTCCCATTATGGTGACGCTAAACTCAAAGATAATAAGTAAACAACAGCCAATACATTTAACCAACAAGAGAACAAACTGGGACCTATTTAATGAACTGATTGACGATAGAATAAGTACGAACATTGCGCTGAAAACAACGGAAGATATAGATCAAGCAGCAGAAAATCTAACAAGAACAATACAGCAATCGGCGTGGGACGCAACCCCTGAAATTAATATTAAGATCCAACAGCAAAATTGTTCCACAGCAGTAAAAGAAGCAATAATCGAATAGAGGAAGTTAAGAAAAACGTGTATGAACACAAGATATCCCCAAGACAAGGAAAAACTAAACAAAGCAGCCAAAAATCTAAAAGAGCTATTAAACAAGGAGAAAAACCAAGCAGTTCAAGACTACTTGAAAGGCCTGGACCGAACAGAAGCAACAGATTACTCTTCATGGAAAGCAACGGCTAAAATAATGAAAACACAAGAACATATTCCACCATTAAAAAAAAGTGATAGATCCTGGGCAAAACCTGACATAGAAAACACCAGCGTGTGCGGTGAGCACCTAGCAAAAGTATTTCAACCTTATACCTCTGAAAACACCCAAGAAGACGAAGAAAACATCGTGTCTTTTCTAAGTACACCCCATACAAGCAATTAGAATGCAAGAAGTAAAAGCCGTAATTAAGAGATCTCCATCCAAAGGAGGCTGCAGGGTATGATCTTATAACAGCGACCATAATTAAACAACTCCCAGATAAAGTACTAACCGTGCTCACTTACATAATACAATGCTATGCTAAGAATAGGACATTTCCCAACCCAATGGAAAGTAGCTCATATAATACTTATCCAGAAACCGGGAAAACCAGCTGAAGAACCTGCGTCATACAGACCTATAAGTCTTCTGCCTGTGCTTTCAAAACTGTTTGAGAAATTATTTCTTAAAATACTAAAACCACAACTTGACGTACTCAATATCATACCAGAGCACCAGTTTGGTTTCAGGCAACAGCACGCCACAATCGAACAGGTACACAGGGTAGTAGAAATCCTCAATAAAATTTTTGAGAAGAACATGTACTGCTCAGCTGTGTTTTTGGATATCACCCAGGCGTTTGACAAAGTGTGGCATCAAGGTTTACTGCACAAGGTAAAAGCAAAACTACCAGAAACCTATTATCGGGTCCTACAGTCATACCTAACAAATAGACACATCATGGTAAATACCAAGAAGAAACAACACAGCTGTACCCTCCACAGGGCAGTGTACTGGGCTAATCGGTAGAAGGTCAAAACTGTCGTTGGACAATAAAATAAGTATTTATAAAACTATCTTAAAACCCGTGTGGACCTGTGGTGTGCAATTGTGGGGAACTGCGAGTGCTTCAGATATAGGAATCTTGCAAAGATTCCAATCTAAAACACTAAAAACTATAACAAGCGCAGCTTGATTTGTGACAAATGAAACTACACAAGGACCTAAACATCCCTCCGGTGCTACTGTAGAAGAAGCGAAGGCCATAAGCACCAAAACCTCAAGCGACTGGAACGGCATCCCAACCCTTTTGCCGTCAACCTATTAGACAATAGCCAAACCGCACATCGGTTGAAACGATGCACCCCATTAGACATAAGCTACAGTTAAGACTAGGCGTTATTACTAACATAAATCATATTAATTTATTTTTTGTTAGGGCTTTTATGTAAGTTTACTAACCACTCGCTTGCATTGCAGCATATCCCGCTGCCAAAATGCAAAATGCTTAATCAACCGATTATTGCTCTAGGATAAATCTCGGGAAGAAAAGAGTTTTAAAAAAAAAAAAATCTTGTGGAAAAACGGAAAGAGGTAATTATTTGCTTGTAAATGCATACTCCCGAAAAGATAAAATCTTATATCGTGTCATAGAGGTTTCTCGTACAAAATTCTGTATAGTTTTTTGCATGTACAAGCGTTCCATGCAGTTTCTTGTACAGGGTGGCCTATTTTCGATGCCCATACAGTGTATCTCGGTTGTTATCAGAGATAGAAAAAAACTAAGTACGTACCGTGAAACGGGGCTACTTTGAACAGGAGTCTAACTTTGAACAATTAGTCAACATTTTACGTTTATTCTTGTAATTTTCATATTCACGCATTTTAAAGATAACTCAATGGATGAACACGTCAGGAAACATGTCAGTGTACATGTAATAATCCCAAAAGTCACACAAATGATTTCATTATTGTTTATAAAAATATAAATGTGATGACATCGTTATCAGCTGTAAATAATTGTTTCCAAACTTTTGTCTGTGTAAGTGTTGTAGTTATAACAATATTGTTTTGCCGTATATAAATGTGTAGCACAATTATATGGTAAATGATTATCCATTTCAAAACTTATTTAAAACAATTACAGAAAAATAAACAAATTTATAAACAAAACATTGTAGTACTTGAGGCCTATAGCGGGGTAACTTTGAACAGCTAGTTTCAACTCGTTTCATACTGCATTTGAACATATTTATTCGTTTTTCGCATGCGATTACTGTCGGATCAACTTAGTGCATAGTGCATCTTTATTTTATGTGAATAAGTTCCTAACAATGAGAGTCTATACCAGAAAATTAGGTTCAAGAAATTATAAGAATTATACTCAAGAAACATTGAATAAAGCATTAGATGACATTAAAAACAAAAAAATATCTCTAATCAGGCTTCGAAAAGATTTTGAAATAGGAGAAACATCGGGTATACAACAAAAAAAGAATTCGAGGAAGAAGTTGCATAATGAAGGAGTTAATGAGGAAGAAATTGAAATGCAAGATTTTTCTGATGACGATGAAGAAACTTTCTTAAACAATTTATTAAACGAGGTAAACGAAAATGAATTAGAAGACCAAGAACTTCAGGATCCGACTGTTACTGGAGGAGACTTTGTATTGGGGAAGTTTGCAACAAAAAAGACCATTAAACATTACGTTGGGCAGATAAAACAAGTATGTGGTGAAGAATATGAAGTGAAATTTATGAGACATGACAAAGAAATTTTTTTTTCGTGGCCAGAGGTATAATTTCCTGTCCATATATTTGTTTGATTAAGTATAATTAATTTTTGTAAAGAGGTTGAAGATATATCGTTTTTGCCATTACAAGACATAGAAAGAAAACTGCCGAGCCCAAACACTGATCGTCGTGGACGTATAAATTTTTCAATTTCTTTTGCCACTTATAATTTATGTTAAATTTGTTTACTTATAAAATGTTATTGTTTCAAATAAAATGTTTTAGTTGGCTTTTTTAAAGTATAAGTTACGTTAAATTTGTTTATTAAATGCTAATGTGTTAAATTAAATGTTTCAGTTTGTGAAATAAAAGTTTAATTTCCAATTAGTGTGTTGCCGAACAATTTTTCTTACATGCGGGGTATCTAAAGTATACTATTTTTTCCGCTCTCTTCAATGGTGGGGTTACTTTGAACGTATTTACATTCTACACCTAGTTTTCTCATAAATTACAAATCTGTTCAAAGTTACCCCATGAGCAGTGTAACTTTGAACACACAAGTTTAATTTTTTTTCCAGTAAGATTTCATATGAACTCAAAAATAATAGCCATAATCATGTTCCTCATATGTACCTTTGTTAACTTCTTTTTTTTCGCAACATTTGAAGAAAAAGTACAAAAATTATCTAATGTAATGTGGCTAAACTGTTCAAAGTAGCCCCGTTTCACGGTAGTGTTTATTTATTTTTTCGAGAGAAATTCATTGCCGTAAACAGATTTTTGATATCTTTTTTAATTTTCGAAATATAGTCAAAAACCGATTTTTGGCACTTTTCAAAAATGCTAAATATCTCGCTTAAACGAAAAGATAGAGAAAAACTTTAAGGACATTTTTGGCACGGTTTTTTGTCCTTAATAAGATAGCGATGTTCATTTTTTTTTTACTCATTGATATGATATTTTTGTGTATTATATCGGTATTGATATACCGAAATAATACACCCAACTTTCTTATTTTAAATGGCAACCATAAGCAAATTATATACTTTTAAAAAACGCAAAAAGTAAGCTTTCGATTTATGTCAAAGCCAACTATGGTTGCCATTTAAAATAAGAAAGTTAGGTGATATAGCGATTTGTATGAGTAATAAAAAACTTAACATCGCTATCTTATTAAGGACAAAAAACCATGCAAAAAATCTCAATAAAGTTTTTTTAATCTTTTCGTTTAAGCTTAATTTTCGAAAAATAGCCAAATTCCATTTTTGGCAATTTTCAAAAATGTTAAATATCTCGCTCAAACAAAAAGATAAAAAAAAAACTTTAAGAAGACGTTTTGCATGGTTTTTTGTCCTTAATAAGAGAGCGATGTAAATTTTTTTTACATATTATTGTTTAAAATAACTGTCAATATAAAATTTTAAACAATAACCAATGCCAATTAGGCACCGCACCAAATTAAAACACTTAACTTTGCTCAACTGTTTAAATCAGTGTTTTTTAACCTTTTAAATATAGCGGCACACTTTCAACAAGGCTAAAATTTTGCGCCACACTATACAGGATGTCCCAGATTACATTTACAGCATGGGGATCTCTCTTATTATAGGAGATACAGGTTTGTTTAAATTAAATTAATTGTTCTTTAGTACGAGAGAAGCCACAATCAATTTTTGAAAGTACAAAATTCCTTGTACTTCAGATGTTTTAGCAAAACATGAAAATGTCGTTTTTTTTCTGTCAACTTTTTTGTCTTAATCATTTACGGAATTTTTTGATAATCTTGAGGTGATTGTAAATAATCATCCAACTGAGAAGTTTATAATTGTTGGAGATTTTAATTTATCAAATATTGACTGAAGGTAATCTAAATCTAAAACCCTCTATTGCTAATAAGGATAAAAGAAGTACAGACTTTATTAACTACCTTTCTTTTACATCTCTTCTTCAGTTCAGTAATATTCGTAATCATCTAAATAAGACATTAGATTTAATTTTGGCTAATGACCATATCATCGAAAATGTTGCAATTGGTTCGAAATTTGTTAATGAAGACCAGTATCATCCCACTGTAGAATTCTATATTAAATGCCCAACTTTAACATATCTTAAGAATAATACTCAGTCAACATTTAACTTTAAAAAATTTAATTATGACGAGCTTAATGCGAGTCTTTCAACTGTCCCTTGGCATACAGTATTAAATGATCTCCGCGTGGAGGAAGCAACGTCTAAATTTTATGATATTATATTTGAATATATTAACATTTTCACACCTATCAAAACTATAAGACGGGGACGCTTTCCACTCTGGTATTCTTACTCAACAAGGAAAATAATTAAAGAAAAGAACAAATGGCATAAAAAGTGGAAGCTTTACAAAAATAAAACAGATTATTTGACTTTTGCTCTTTTACGCGGTCGTAGTAAATTTTTAATTCAACTAGACTACAAAAACTATATCAAATCTGTCGAAAACTCAATACTAGAGTGTCCTAAGCGCCTCTGGTCTTATGTGTCTAATCTAAAAACATCAAATAATAGTGTACCAAATAGTATAACCCATAACAATTCCACTGCTAATAACAGTTTGTCAATTTGTAACACATTTAATAATTTTTTCTCATCAGTATTCATTGATGGCGAGTTAAAAAATGGTAATATAGACGCCAAAGGCAACTATTTTTCGAGCAATAAAACAACCATCACCGTTGAAATGGTTGAGTCGCTTATGAATAAGCTTGATGTCAATAAGGGAGCAGGGCCAGATTATCTCCCTGCACGTATCTTACGTAACTGTTCCTCATCATTAGCAAAGCCAATCACTATACTTTTTAACAAGTCGTTGTCAGAGTGCCGATTTCCTTTAATTTGGAAACAAGCTCACGTGGTCCCAATATTTAAATCCGGAAACAAAACTCAAGCAGAAAACTATAGACCTGTTTCTATCCTCTGCTGCACAGCAAAGTTATTTGAGTCTGTAATGTATGATAAAATTTTTACTATATTTCAACCTTATATCTCCAGTCAACAACATGGTTTCACCCCAGGTCGTTCAGTTGAGACTAATCTGGTATCATTTACTGAATATGTTCTTAAGTCATTAGATAAAAGACTACAGGCCGATGCTATATATACGGATTTTAGTAAGGCATTCGACCGGTTAGATCATTCAATTTTAATAGTCAAATTACACGACGTAGGCATCTGTGGAGATCTTTTAAGATGGATAAAATCATACATATCTAATAAATCACAGGCTGTAAAATTAAATGGTTTCATTTCTACATTTGTCAAAGTAACATGCGGAGTCCCTCAGGGCAGTCTCTTAGCACCATTGCTATTTAATATTTACGTCAATGACATACAGCATTGCTTTTTAAATTGTGAATACCTACAATACGCTGATGATTTAAAAATATTTAGAACAATAACAAATACTACCGATTGTTTACTGCTACAAGAGGATCTCCACAGATTAGAAAAATACTGTCAAATAAACAAACTTGCCTTGAATGTTAGTAAGTGCTATAAAATTAATTTTACACGAAACAAAAATATAATCCTATATAACTATTCTTTGAATAATGCAACTCTGATGAACACCACATTGGTAAAAGACTTAGGAATTTTATTAGACTGTAAACTCGTTTTTGCGGAACATATCGAATACATTAAGAATAAATCTCTTAAAATGCTTGGCTTCATCATACGCTCCTCAAAACATTTCAATAATGTTAATGCTATTAGAATACTTTATTATTCCTATGTTAATAGTATTTTAAATTTTGCTTCTATCATATGGAACCCACAATATGACACCTACGATAGTAAAATCGAGGGAATTCAAAAGAAATTCATATCATTTTTGCAAAAAAAATACAAACTTCCAGAGAAATCATATGAACAACATTGTAAAGACCTAAACATGCTCTCCTTAAAATCTCGTAGAACACTTAGAGATATAATATTTCTTTACAAAATTATTAACTACAAAATAGATTGTCCTAATATTTTATCATTAATAAATTTTAACGTACCGAGATTAGGCATACGACACCATTCTCTCTTTTATATAACACCTTGTAGCACAAATGCCTTTTTTAACTCGCCAATCAACAGAATTCTTTACTCATATAACCAAACATTCATAAAGAATGATATATTCAGTCTATCATTTCATTCATTTAAACATTACTCTAAAGTAATCTTATTTTAATTTAATCACACTTTACAACCGATGTATTCTATTATCAACGAAAACATAATTTGGGCTTGGCCTGTTTTGTTCTGTCCTTTGTAAATAAATAAATAAATAAATAAATAAATAAATAAATTAGATCAATTTTATTTGTGCCTTCTGAAGGTACATTTTTATGTAGAATGTAACCATGATCTTAGATTTTTTTAATCACTTGCCATTTTTGAGATATCACCCCTAACTTCACTTTTTCTTATGGGTCGTCGAGTTGGCTTTGGAATAGTTCGATGTGCTTTTTCCCCTTTTTCTAACGATATATCTAATGTTATATCTATTTTAATAAATATCTCAGAAACTCAAGAAAAACCGTAACGATATTACTTATTCTAAGTTAGCCATTAAACAAACGTATTAAACGGGGATCGACTTTGGAATAGTGAAATGTGTTTGTTTCTCATCTTTCTAACGATATAAAATCATTTGTTATATCTGTTTTTATAAATAACTCAGGAACTCAAGAAAACCCGTATTTTACCTATATTATTCTAACAAGGGAAGGTCACGATACGTTGTCGCTAGAATTTGATTACGGCTGTGTTTATTACATCAAGGGCATCAAAACTAAATGTTTTCCAGAGTTATACGTGCCACTGGTCATTAACTTCGGAAAAATAGGGGAAAAACTGAAAAATTGGTACAAAAAGGTCATTTTTGCGATCGCGTTGGCCATGAAACCGTCAGAGATAAAATCGAAATTCTTCTATTTACCAATAGGCGCATCCTTTGCAAGTAAAATAGTGCAAAGTTTTTGAAAACATCTTGAACGGTTCCGGAGAAAAACGTCAAAAACGAAACCCCTGTATAAGCGCTATATATTGAGTAGTTGTCGCATATCTGTATTAGAGTCCTGCGCGGGTCCAATTTTTCGGACCCGCACCCGACCCGCAAAGCTGATGTTGATACCGCACCCGACCCGCGACCCGCACGATTCTGGTTTAATAGACCCGCACCCGACCCGCTACCCGCATAATTCTAAGTTATCAGACCCGCACCCGACCCGCTACCCGCACCCGACCCGCTACCCGCACCCGACCCGCTACCCGCTTTATTGTAATTTGTTTGACTTTCACCCGACTCGCGAAAAAATTTTTTGACTGTTAAAAACTAAAACTTGAAAACAATTTTTACAAGCAACAACATCTTTAATAACTTCTTCCGTTTCATTTATTATTAATTTAAATTTATTCCAAACGTCAGATTTAGGGTTTATTTTATCTATAAGTTTATATTCACCTTTCTTTACTTTATTTTTTATATCATTTAGATTAACAGACATGATGTGTTATGTTTAATTTCAAATGTTGTAAATAAAGTAACGCACGAACACTGCACTGACTGCACCACTAAATAGACTAGTCCTTTTATAGAAATATTACAAGTATCAACTGCGATCGTACTGCAGTACAAACTTGTTTGTCTGCCGTCCAAATCGGTTCAATCTTGCTGAATCGCGCGTTAGATTGTGTGTGGCAGGCTTTATAAATGAGTTAAATGCGAAACAGCATGTTCGGCTTGCTTACAAAGTATTTCGTATTTGTATTGTTCATTGTGGGTTTGTACGATAGTATTCGTGTAAATCTGTAAATACTTAAAAATTGCTTCGTATACATTTTTAATCATATTTGTTTTCCAAATTATATATGTGTTGTTTAAAACATGGTAATAAATATAATAAGCAGGCGATAATATTATACACATTCACATTTAAAAATTAAAAAATAAAAAAGTATCAGAACGAATACCCGCTTTATTGTGTACGAATGACCGATACCCGACCCGCTACCCGCAAAATTCAGTATGTTATACCCGCTACCCGACCCGCTACCCGCAAACTTCATTATTTAAAGACCCGCAACCCGACCCGCTTTGCGGGTAACCCGCGGGTACCCGCGGGTCCCGACCCGACTGCAGGACTCTAATCTGTATTACTATATCTATGCGACTTGCATAGGCGTTTAACATAGGGAAAACCGTTTTTACAAAGGCCTCGTTTTTTGCGTTTTTCTTCGGAACCGTTAAAGATTTTTTCAAAAACTTTGCACCATTTTACTTGGAAAGGATGCACGCATTGGTAAATAGAAGAATTTCGATTTTGTCTTTTACGGTTTCATGGCCAACGCGATCGCAAATATTACTTTTATTAGTCAGCTATTCAGTTTTTCCCCTACTTTTTCCGAAGTTAATGGCCAGTGGCACGTATAACTCTGGAAAACATTTAGTTTTGATGCCCTTGATGTAATAAACACAGCCAGAATCAAATTCTAGCGACAACGTATCGTGACCTTCCCTTGTAAGTTAGCTATGAAACAGGCAAGTTGGCTTTGCAATAGTTAAATTTTCTTTTTTCTCCTCTTTTTAATGATATATCATTTGTCATCTCTATTTAAATAAATAACTCGAAAAATCAAGAAAAACCTCATATTATCAACATAATTCTCAGTCAGTTATCATGTTTCATAGCTAACTTAGAATTATATTGATTATATGCGGTTTTTCTTGATTTTCCGAGTTATTTATTTAAACAGATATGACAAGTGATATATAAAGAGGAGAAAAAAGAACATTTCACTATTGCAAAGCTAACTTGCCTGTTTAACATGTTTCATGGCTAACTTAGAATAATATCGGTAGAATACGGTTTTTCTTGATTTTCCAAGTTATTTATATAGGTAAACAGATTTGGCAAAAGATATATCGGTAGAAACAGGAGAAACATTTCACTATTCCAAAGTCAACTTGCCCGTTTAATACGTTTCATGGCTAACTTAGAACAATATTGTTACAATCAGGGATGGAATAACGTTTTAAATCGTTACGTTATTGTATAACGTTATTTATTATTTGGTTTCGTTACATAACGCTATAAATAACATTAAAAAAATGAATTGTTATGTTATATAACGTTACATAAATTATGATATACAGGGTGTTTCTTAAATAATGCGAAAAAATTCCTTATCGAAAATTAAGTGGGGTCTTTTACATAAATTTTTTTCTTAGACGTCTCCTTTCGGAATTACACCCCCCTAAAGGGGATCGGTAAAATTTGGTTTTTATTTTATTTGTAAAATTTAGATAAATGTAGAATGATATTTGGTGGATGTTTTACACTTATTAAAATGTTTCGCATAGTAATATTTCCACCTTCACAGGAGGCTGGAAAGTTCGACCCCTGTTGGTTTTCTAATCAGAACTTTTTGATGAGTTCACATTTTGCAATTTTTAATATTTTTTTTTGAAGTTTAATTTATTTAGAACCTTTTTTTATTCTTTAGTTTCTCTCGTAAATCCTACAGTTTTGAGTAAAAAATTAAATGAGTGAATATGATGTTTATGTTCATATTGGGTAGAAGAATTGACGGGCGTTTTAGCGTTGTCGCCGCGTAAACGTCAAAATGAATTACACCAGTCACTTCTACCCAATATGAACATAAACAAACCAAGGTAACCACCAAAATGAATCGTTTTATATTGGATTATTTGATGGTTCATGTTCATTCATATAATTTTTTACTCAAAAACTGTAGGTTTAACGAGGAGAGTTAAAGAATAAAAAACACTTCTAAAGAAATCAAGTTTTCAAAAAAAAAAATTAAATTGCTAGATTTCAACCCACCAAAAAGTTTACAAAAAAAACAGCAGAGTCACACTTCAGCCTCCTGGGAACTCCTTACAATGGGAAACCTTTTAATAAGTATAAAACATCTACCAAATATCATTCTCCTACATGTATCCAAATTTGAGATATAAAATAAAAACCCAATTTTACCGATCCTTTTTAGGGGGGGTGTAACTATGAAAGGAGACCCTAAAGAAAAAAATTTTATATGAAAGACCCGTCTTAATTTTCGATAAGGAACACCTCCCGAATTTTTTCGCATTATTTAAGAAACATGCTGTATGAAAATAATTTTTCTTTGAAACTATTGCAAATATTTTTGGGATCTGTAAATGTAAATTTAAAAAATAGTACAAAATTACGTTGAGATATTTTATTTTCATTTTAATTTCTAAAATACAAGCAAAATATTATATCTTCTGAAAATAAAAAGATCGCCCTATAAAAATTTAGTTTATAGAGAATAACGATACAAAATAACTTTTAATGAAACGTTATTGGTTATTATAACGTTATATAACGTTATAAAAATATCGTTACGTTATTGTATAAAAAATTATAGTTGAATCGTTATTATAACGTTATCGGGTATCGTTACGTTACGTTTTCCATCCCTGGTTACAATACGGGGTTTCTTGAGTTCCTGAGATATTTATTAAAATAGATATAACATATAATATATATTTAGAAAGAGAGGGAAAAAAGCACATCGAACTATTTATTCCAAAGCCAACTTGACGGTTCATAAGAAAAAATTAAATTAGGGGTAATATCCCAAAATTGAAAAGAGATAAAAAAATCTAAGAGTAGTTACATTTGAAATACGAAGAAATAAAACTCTGGAATTACTGGACGGTATACTGTATTTTTTTACGTCTATTGATATTTGGATCAATAGACGTAAAAAAATAAAGTATACCGTCCAGTAATTCCACAGTTTTATTTCTTCGTATTTCAACTAATATACAACGGACGTTCATATATTCATAAGTAGTTACATTCTTCATTTAAAAAAATACCTTTAGAAGGTACAAATAAAAATGATTGAATGATTATAACGAAAAAGTATGAGAGAAAAGAGAAAATTGACATCTACATTCTTTTTGCTATAACTCCTAAGGTACGAGAAATGTACATTTAAAAATGTATTGTGGCTTCTCTATACTAAGGAATAATTCATCATAATTTGAATAAACCTGTATGTCTTATGATAAGCGAGAGTCCCATGCTGGAAATGTAATCTGGGACACCCTGTATATAAAAATTATATTTCTTGGGTTATTACTGTTTCAATAATAATTCATCGGTAAACTACGTTATCGATAAAATGATAGGCTTTGAAAATTATTTAAACGTTTAATTTTATTTTTAAGTTTAGGGTGACAATTCTTATTATTAAATAAGTTAACTTTAAAAATATATAAATGTCGACTCTCCAATACAAAATTTTTTCTTAAACCTATTGTAATTCTGTCAAATCTTGTATGTTTACCTATAAATTATCATAAGGCAACAATAACCCGAGAAATATAAGTTTTGAACATAAAACATACTGCTGAAAATGAAATTATCTTCACGAAAAAGTAAAAAAAAAAAAATACTGAACGTTTCTTTAAAACTCAGTCAATGGACCGAACAAAACAAACACCCTGCATATTTTAAAAGTTTACGTATTCAGAAGTTAGTAGGAGTATTCTGCTGTTCAATCACTAAATATTACTAATATTTTCTTAAAAGCTGTATCCGCAAATATTAAAAAAAAAAAAAACGTTAACAACTAACAAACGATCGCATTTACATTAAAAATAAAACGTACACAATATTTAAAAAGAGTTGTTTGAAATGTAAAAAGTTAAAAGTATACAGGGTGTGTATTTTAAGGGGGGAAATGCGTATTGGTGCGCGGAAACATAACAGTCGGTATAGCTGGAAATAATTTTAAACTATGTAACTCGTGACCTTTGTTGAATGATGTTTAATTTTTAAACAATAAACCAAATATGAAGGAAATGCGCCCTAGGTGAACACCCTGTATACAGGGTGTACCAGTTAACGTGAACCGCATAGGGATCTCGTAAAGGGTAAGAGATACAGAGTTGGATAAATGAGTCAAAATGATCTATGATTTGAAAGTAATTATTCCATAAAAAAAATCTTTTAAAAAAATTATAGTTTTTGCGCTATTTTAAAAAACAAAAAAATGACGTTTTCGATTTTTGCTTGTAACTTGCTTATTTAAAATCATACCCAAAATATTTTTCGACATTATTAAGACACTTTTTTGCGTAGAATTGACATTTTTTATTAAATTTTACACTACAATTTTTTTTAAAGATTTTTTCTATAGAATAATTGCTCCCAAATCAGATCAAATTGACTCATTTAACCAACTCTGTATCTCTCACCGTTTACGAGACCCCCATGCTGTTCACGTTAACTGGGACACCCTGTATACTATTATTGTTAAATATATTTCTATCACAACACTCCTAAAAAGCTAAAATGATATTACAATTTTTACAAAATTAACTCTAAAACCGAAAATTGTAAATAGTCGTTGGACATAGTTTTAAATTTGTTTCGAAAACAAATTTTTGGTAACTTAACAATATCCCCTGTTTAATAAAGTGACCAGATGCTTTAGGGACAAATGAAGGACATTTATTAGCAAAAAAAAAGGAATATACACAAACAAAATATTTTATTATCCCACCAAATTAATGTTGACACGTCAAAACTAGCTAACTTTGCCACCAAATGACTAGCAATGTGTGTGTATGTCTCTTTAAAAACTACATTTTGGTTAAGTTCAATATTCATCTTTTACATAAATATTACAATATCAAAAATTGTAATTTTCAGAACTGTGTAATTTTGTATTATTTTTTTTAATTGTTGTAGACTTCGTGACAAGAAACATTCAAATTATATTTTGTTTGTATTACCCTTTTTGTTGTTTCAACTGTTAATTCAGTTTTCTCTGATGTCCAATATTTATTAATTAACGGAAAACCATCTCAGTCGAAGCATTAGTACCATGTAAAGAATACGCAAATTCAAAGATTATTTTTAATGTTGACATGGCACATGATTCTGCTCAAAATGTTTGAAGATCTCTAAACACTTCATATCCGATTCTATATACAGGGTGTCCCAGTTATCGTGAACAGTATGGGGATCTCGTAAACAGTAAAATAAAGAGTTGGTTAATTGAGTCAAAATGACATATTATTTAAGATCAACTATTCTATTTAAAAAAAATATTTTTTGTGCTATTAATAAAAAACAAAACCATTTTTGCTTATAACTTCCTTATTTAAAATCAAACTTGAAATATTTTTTGACATTATTAGGACACTTTTTGCGTAGATTGAAAATTAATAAATTTTACCTAAGTATCTTTTTTATTTGTTTTTGTTATTTTAGCATTAACTTTCTTATTTTAAATACGAACTATAGTCTGTAGTTGGCTGTGACACGATTAAAAAGCTATTTTTTTACTTATTTCATTAATGTATGGGTTGTTAGGTTTATCTTTAAAAATAAGTAGGTTATTACAATATTATTGTGTTTGTTAAGTTTAATCTAAGGGGCTTTTGAAAAACAAAACAAAACATCACATAAATAAACTAGCTGTACTTAATTAAACACAACAAAAACTTAAATACTACAAAATATTTTTTACATTTCATAATAGTTTATGATTTTTTAGTTACTATTACTATTGAATCTAAATTATAACATGTGTTAAAGGTGTCGTCCTTTTTCTATGGACAATACAAATTTGAGACCTGCACTTTGTAGATAATAATAAAGTTTTTCTAAGCATGTCCTTTTTATTGGATAAAATGTTCTTAAAACAGCCAATCTTAAAAAGACTGTTAAATAAAATATATTTAATGAATAAAAATAAAATATTTTAAGTACAGTTTTATCAAAGGAACAAAAATATGCGTATGAAACATTATTATCTACAAAAGGTAGATCTCAAATTTGTATTGCACATGGAGAGCGGGCTACATTTAAACGCATGTTATAATTTAAGATTCAATAGTAACTGAAAAATCATAAATTATCATGAAATGTAAAAACTATTTTATAGTATTTAAGTTTTTTTGTGTTTAATTAAATAGAGCTAGTTTATTTACGTGAAGTATTTTTTTGTTTTTACAAAACAATAATATTGTAATAACTTACTAATTTTTGAAGATAAACCTAACAACTCATACATCAATAAAATGAGAAAAAAATTATATCTTTTTAACTGTGTCACAGCCAACTACAACCCGTATTTAAAATAAGAAAGTTGATGTTAAAATAACAAAAACAAATGAGGATTGGTAAAATTTGTTAACAGATTTCAAATCTGCGCAAAAAAGTGTCCTGATAATGTAGAAAAATATTTCGAGTTTGATTTCAAATAAGTAAGATGTAAGCAAAAATCGAAAACGTCATTTTTGTTTTTTAGTAGTAGCGCCAAAACTCCAAAACCATTATTCTTCTTCAAGACATTTTTTAATAAAATAGTTGTTCGTAAATCATAGATCATTTTAACTCATTTAACCAGCTCTGTATCTCTTACCGTTTACATTAACCCAATCTTGCACATTTTCTTTTGTGATATATTGTTTTAAATACGAAACCAAATCAAAAAGTGCACATTCATTTGAATTTTAATGGGGGGCATTAATGAGTGGGGTACAAAAAGTTCAAATGTGGGAAAATCCCCTCTAATGGAGGACGCATGATCACTTTACCTCATAACGAATCCGTAATTTAAAACAAAAAAATCGTTTAAGGATCTATAGGTACACAAAAAAATACTTGAGATTTTTATTTTAAACATTTACCAACCTTAACCAACTGATATCCGTTAGATGTGTTTCTGTCTGGGAGTTATTTTGTGACTTTTTGTTATAAATTTCATAATTCCCGTTATGAGCGAAAGAACTATAATTAGCAACATACACATGACAGAGTACAGGGTGGTCCAAATTCGATGGAATTGCATGGGTATCTAGCTTAATAGTCAAGATAGAGAAACCATTAAATTAACAACAATGTGCAGTTTTTTCAAACAAACTCAGAACCTTTTACAAAAATATTCTATCATTTCCGGTTTTCGAGTTATTAAATCAAAAGTGTTTTTTTGTTATATTAATAATGTGTCATATCTCCGTTATTGTTGTAAATACCGAAAATATTTATGAAGATTATATTTAGATATTTTTATGTTTAATTTGATTATACTAAAAACATTTTTTTTAAGCTCGCCGTTATAAAGTTATGACACAAACTTAACTTTTTTTTAAATGGGAGCGATAATTGGCTATGAACTATTTAAATTCCTTATTTTTTGCTCATTCTAAATATATAAGAGTTGATGCATTTATTTTCAATAATACGCATGTTACCAAGGTTTTTTAGTTTCTTTTTTAAAGAAAATCATAGTAGCCTGTAAAAACAAAAAAACAAACAAGGTGTAAAACCTTATAAAACTCATGTGGTACAAGTAACCAAGGTTTTTTAATTTGTTGTTGAGATAAACATTGTAAATATTTGAACAACAACATAGTCGGAATCAGCAGTAATGTAGTATATTGCTGTTTATCTTATGTTCAAAAATTTTTGATGTTTATCTCAACAACAAATTTAAAAACCTTGGTAACTTGTACCACATGAGTTTTATAAGGTTTTACACCACGTTTTTTTTTGTTTTGTTTTTACAGCCTACTATGATTTTCTTTAAAAAATAAACTAAAAAATTTTCGTAACTTGCGTATTATTAAAATTAAATGCATCAACCCTTATATATTTGGAATAAGAAAAAAATAAGGAGTTTACATAGGTCATAGCCAACTATCGCTCCCAATTAAAAAAAGGTAAGTTTGTGTCATAACTTTATAACGGCGAGCGTAAAAAAATTCTTTTTAGTATAATCAAATTAAACATAAAAATATCTAAAAATAATTTTTATAAATATTTTTGATATTTACTACAATAACGGAGATATGACATCATTAATATGACAAAAAAAAGCACTCGAAAACCGGAAATGATAGAATATTTTTGTAAACGGTTCTGAGTTTGTCTCAAAAAACTGCACATTTTTGATAATTTAATCGTTTCTCTATCTTGACAATTATTAAGCGAGATACCCATGCAATCCCATCGAATTTGGACCACCCTGTATGTATCTCAAAAAAATGAACATACCGATTATTCCGCGGTTATTAAGTTATTAAATTTATTTCACATTAAAATTAAATACGTATACCGGGTGATTTAGTTTGACTGCCGCACCCCTATAACTTTTTAATTATTGAAAATAACCCCAAGAAACCTTATATTTTTGGAAACGGCGACAAATTGTCTATTAAATGATGTGCATTTGTTATCTCTACGATGACGTATGTCAAATCCGTGATAGGCAACTGTTTTTTTTTTTAAATTACATAGTATACATGTTTTTGTTGATTCAGATAGAGAATTTAATTCTAAATCCGACCAGGTATTAAAAAGGTATGCTCACATAAGAAATTTTTCGAAAAAAATCATCAAAGTTTATTCAAATTATAGCAAACAGTCTATTTAACATAACAAACTGCGAAAAATTTCTTATGTATGCATACTTTTTTAATACATGGTCGTATTCAGAATAAAATTCTCTATCAGAATCAACAAAAACATGTATCCTATCTAACTTAAAACAAAATAGTTGTCTATCGCGGATTTGACATACGTCATCGTAGAGAAAACAAATGTACATCACTTAATAGAGATTTGTCGCCGTTTCCAAAAATATAAGGTTTGTTGGGGTTATTTTCAATAATTAATAAGTTATAGGGGTGCGACAGTCAAACTGAATCACCCGGTATATGTTATTTTACCTACACTTTAAACAAAATAAGTATAATTTGTAAGTAGGTACCTACCAATCTACAAAGTCAAATATTTGGCGCGAGAACTTGTGTATTTTAGGTTATAAAATCGTGTGCTGTCAGTTCAATACGAGATCAGAAAAGCGACAGGTAGATGGCAGTGTCGCAAAGTGAAACCATGGCCACTTCATTCATATCGCTACGCTACTATCGCTAGTTTGCTACGCTATTTATAAGTAGCGCTACGCTATTTGTAAGTAGCGGATTATGAATCAAGTTGACCATTCATGGTGAATCTTACGAATTTTTTTCTAAGAAAAATGTTAAAAACTAGGACAATGTCAAAAATCCCGCGAGGACGCATCAAAAAAGAGGACGTCTGGTCACCCTAGGACCTAGGAACATGTTACCATGCTTCTTAGCTAGCTACCGTGTATACAGTATACATGAAAACTTTTTGCGGTAGAGACTTAACCACGATTGAAAACAATGGACATAAACATGCACAGCCGGTCTTATATATTATCAAATTAAAAAAACATCGCCAGCGTGGGGCCGCCCTACAAATAAAGCCGTGCGGAACCCTTGAACTACGCATTAAAAAAGTTGCTGACTCACGTACCTATCTATCAACGGTTTTCACTACTTTGTATGAAATATTTCACTAGGACAGCGTATAATCTCCAATTAAAGTGGAAGATTTTACGAAACTGCTAATAAAATTAAAACTTACCACAAATTTATCCGAGTGCTGCAAAAACACCAACCACTTTCCTTGGTAATGGACGCACTTATGACATGCCGCCTTCTGTGCCGTTAGATATACCCCCACTCTCACAACTTACTCACCGAATAGAAAATATCGTCAAATTTTAATACAAGTATAATTCCGAAACTAATTTGAAGTGATCTATTACTATAAAACTATTTATTTTGCTTTATGGTGACGTTTAAACCGCTATTAATTGTTAACATTATTAAATTTGAACATAATCCTTAACGCCATACAAGTTCCAGCGTTAGAACGCGCGTGTGTGAACGAGCTTTAATACTTGTTAGCTCCAAATGTAAAGTGTGTTGCATACACACACAAAAGAAATACTACGCGACACATAAAATTCGTTTTTATTATTATAACGCAATAATTAAGCAACATTTTGCAAATTTGAAGTGGAAGCTTTTTTTTGCATCTTATAATTACTGTTAAGCCATGCATCAACTTTTGACGAGAGTAAAATTTTCTGATAATTCGATAATAAAAAACTGTTATTTTTATTGACTTATGAATGCTAAAATTACTTCAAAAATAAAAATTGGAATTTTAACATCAAATTTCATATTTGATTTTATTTTTCAACTTTTTCCTGTACTTATTTAATTTGATAATACAGCTCTCGAGTAGTTTTGAAGTGTGCTAAAGAAAAATTTAACAGTTCTTGAAAAATTGCATAGACCTGAAACGCAAAAATCTTAGTTTCGCGACAAACTTTAAGTTTTACTGTTTCACAGATTCAGAATTATTTAAACATTAACATTCTCACCGTGGAACTTGGGTTAATTTCATGTACCTTAAATAATTAACAAAAAGATTTTTTTATTGGCATAATATAATGGAATAGTATGGTATGCAGATTTACTACCCGCAGATCCGTTAATGTTATAGGCATTATTTTTTGTTCTACCTTTAAAACAAGTAATAGAGTTCAAAATGTTACTATTAAAAGCAGGAACTGAGAACGAAACGAAAAAGAAATTTTTATTTCTCACTTAAGATATAAAACGAAATAAATAATTTCTGAAACTGGTGTTAGTCGGTTTTATGAATATTTAAATTTTATTCATGTAAAACAAATGACGATTTACCATCCCTGATCAGGGGACTCCCTCGAGGCAGTAAAATGTAACTTGTAACAAAAAAAGCTGCAATTTGGAATAAAAATAAATTTCGAATAGTATTTTTTCCTAGATATTGTGTTCTTCTTTTCAAAAATTGGTGTTGAAAATATGTAAATCACTGATTTGAATGAAAATAATACATATGGCAACATTGTCAGTAGCTGTCATCTCTGTTTTTCTCGTAATTATTTCTAGTTTGTGTTTTACGATACCCAAAAGGTTGCAGCTGTGTTTACGAACTGAAGGCTTTCAGTTCGAACAAAAATTGTAAATACCTAAGTAAAAATTGTTGATAAAAAAATGTCCAAACGCAAATCAATGTATGCAATGTTGCCAATTTTTTTTCTTTAAATCGTTCCTGAGGCCATAGGAAGCATGGTACAACATTTTCAAATAAAGATTTTCGACTTGGAATTTTACGAAGAACATCGTCACGTGTAGCGCTTCCGCCAATTTTTACACACCCTGTATATTTATATAATTTTTGAAAGTACTGCATTTTCACGAAAACGGTTGACTTTAGACCCATATAACCTTTTACATTTTTTAAAGTAAACTTAATAAGGAATCCAAAAATGTAAAAATATACAGGGTGTTCCATAAGAAAAAGAATAACTTTGATATGCCACTCTTATTTGGAGCACCCTGTATGTTTGAAAATATTTTTAAAATATAGCCCTTATTGACTTACATAATCTAACCGCGACATAAGTTTGAAAATATATACCGTTTCGCCATAAAACTCCGTGACATCCGTTGTGACTCACCCTGTATATTTACTTTTACAATATCAACTTCTTATTTTTAGGGCAATTTTTTTCAGTACAGTATGTAAAATAAATATTAGTGCAAAAGCACCTATTTCTAGAACTACGTTAGTACATCGCAGTAAACGAAGCACATGGTAAGCACAAAAAAATAAGGCAGGCATACTGAATTAGAAACATTTTTTTTTTCTCTCAAACAACAAACTAATGATCTGATAATATTTTTAAGGTTGTCTTCTATAAATGTGTCTTCGTGCCAAATAAAAACTTATTGGGTTTGACAGTTACTCCCAAATTTCTTTTTTGTTATTTGAAATTTTTGTTCACTATTTTTAAAACCAAATAAAATTTTACCCATGAATATTACTCTAAATCAATCGAATTTTTAAAATAATTTTCGATAATTTAGCTATTTTGCATAATATCTAACAAAAATCAAGTTTACAATCAGTTAATACCACATGCTTGACTGTATCCTAGTTACGTTGTTACATTGAAGCACGCATCCCTCTAGGACAACTGTGATTTGAACATTTGTTGATTTTAAAACATTTGTTATTGACATTTTTTTGAAGGGTTTGAAATTGTGTAAATTATGGTATAATATTTAAGGTAATACATTAAGTTTTTTATTATTATAGCTTTTATTATTATAGTTTTTGTTGCTTTTATCTTTAAATTACGTAAATGTACGCACGTATTTTGTAGAATAAAAACGTAACGCACATTGAAACTTCAAATTCAGTATGGGTTTGCTTTTTTATATTTTATGCCGTAAAGAAGTATTTTTAAATAGTAAATGATTTACATTTTGTCGGATAATAATAATTTTAAAGTTATATTAAACCTTTGTAGCGAATTATTACGATTTTAAAACATATTAATACAAGTCAGCTGTCATCATGCAGTAAAAGTAGAAATTGGTACTGATTTGGTCTTTATTTTCGTTGTGGCTTTACAGGCAAAACAGTATTTCATCTAAATTACCACCAAAATTGTTATTGCGATACATTTCTTTAAATAAGTGCCAAAATTGTTCTCATGAATGTTTTATATTGGTAGTAATTGTATCGTTTATTACAGAGTTTAAAAGATGGACAAGTTTATGAAAAATGATCAGGTAATGCCTATGAATTGCTCCTTGTAACAATAACTTACAAATTGAATACTTATCTTCAGAAGAATCTGTATTTATTTTCCAGAAATTACGTGTAAGTGCCCCATAGAAGTAATTATTAATATTAATTTTTGTTTAGGCCGTTAGTAAAAAAGATAAATTTGGCAATGTTATTACCAGTGCAGAAATGTTTAAAGCCTTATGTGAAGAAGTCAAGGAAAGTTCTAAACAAGGTTTGTTGAAATTTAAAATATTATATTGTCTTCTCTAGGTGTTAAAGGCCGTTTGTGTGAAAATGTGTTGGTGCAATAAAATTTTAAGCCACACTCAATATTTTATCAAATATTTTCAACAAACTGTATTTAGTTCTTTTATGTCTATACCCTGTTAATCGTAAGTGTTACTTCTGTAACTATTTTACATACCCATTTTGTGTTCACTAAATTTCATTTATTTATAGTAAAAACTATTTCAAATCAAGCTCAAAACTGGTACTTTTAGTATTCAATGTGTATGGTATTAAAGCATTACATGAATAATAAATGTATATTTAATTTTTCAGCATGTGCCGATTGCAAGCTGATTATGCAGAAATATGTTCCTTCGTATGTTCCTCCGTATGTTCCAAGGTAAAAACTTGATCATTTTGTAGTATTTTTTGTTACTTTTTTGAAATTAGTTGTAGCACTGATAGAAGTAAGGGGGATGGCGAGAGGACCAAGGTGCGTGCTCTTCAAATAGCTGATAAAGACCAAGATCTGAGACCAGTAGAATCTAACGCCTTACCTGAGGTTCGTTACCAGATTTTTGCGTATTCGATCTTTAACTGTTTAAATTAATTGTAGCCAAAAACTGTAAATCAGAAAAAACTTGCTAAGATAGAAGAGGAAAATAATGTTTTAAAGCAGCAGAATCAATCCTTAGAGCTGGAATTACAACTAAGTTTACAGCGGGAGAGTGTTATGCAAAAACAGATTACGTCTCTAAAAGACCAGCAAAATAGCGAGACCGCTCAATTTACGTAAGTTTTCTATTATATTTTTTCATTAATTTTTCCGTTTGTGATGAAGCGAGTGTCAGGCTGTTACTTTCCTAAAATTGAACTGATGTTAGACAAATATTTTGGCTATATGCTTAATACTTTAGGCTAGCACTGTGACGTACCACACTGGCTCAGTATTATGAAAGTCCTTATGCTTTCTTACTTATTTTCTTTTATGCTAGTAGTAAAGCAGGTAGACAGGTGTACGTGTTGTTGAGGATTGTAGGTTTAATATTGTATTATATGGAGAATTAATTTTATGAGCAGTGTGCGGACATGGATAGTGGAATATCAGAGGTAGGGCGGTAGCGAAATATGATGGCTTTCACAGGCAGTGCCGGATTTCTGTGTAGGCTGAATAGGCTCGGGCTTATAGACTCGCGTCTTAGGGGGGACCCATAAGGCCCTGATGTAATTTCGATATTGACATGCCGGTGTTTTCGATGATATTTTCTCGATATTATGAGGGCGAGGAGCTTTTTCTTTTTTGTTTAGCTGACCAGTTTTTTAGTAACGTTTTTTTTTTGCTCACCACCTTGCACCAGGGCCCCATTCTACCCTTCGGCCTAGGGCCCACGACCAGGACACCAAAATGAACGCGTAGTGTATGACAGAATTTCGAAATACAATCAAAATAGTGTACAACCATGGGATTTCTCAGCCAGCCAAGTTAGTTCGTGGCGAAGACATCAAACGCAAGGTCGTGGGCTTTTACGGATTCCCCTTAGAGCAGTGAAGCCACCAAGGAGCTCACGTAACCGGGGCGATTGAAATTTAGAAATAAACCATGGTAGTTCCCAGCCAGCCGGGTTTTAGCCAGGGGCGAAGACGTCAAACGCAAGGTTTTGGAGGATGAGTACGGATTCCCCTTAAGGCAATGAAGCCATTAAGGAGCTCACGTAGAGTTTTGAAGATGTTGGGGTCGGTTCGCCAGAAGAGAACGAACCAACATTATTGGGATACCTGATGGATGAATCCGCCTATTTTTTAGAACCGACGAATTGTGTAAGAGATTATATGTAATTAAAAAGAGTAATAAAATACATACACACATTCGTTAATTCTTATTCAGGTTTGTGTATAATAGTGGGGTGATTTCTGAAAAAATCTTTAACAAAAACAACTATATAAAGTCTATGCATATAATATATTTTCAAATTTTCCTGTTTTTTGATATATGAGGTTGAAATTAAACGATGCTTTACAACAGATTTAATATTTTTTACTAAAAATCCTACATGTTTCGTTGGTTAAAGTTTTACCAACATCCTCACCGCTGAAAATTGTTATTTTTTTATAGTTTAATTTGTACAGAAATTTATATTTTTTTTGTAACATAGTCAAAGTACATTCTTTAATACTTACAATACAAGTATAGTTAAAATTTTAAAAGGTACATCTGTGATGAAAAATCAGTAAAAAGTTCTTATAATAGATTTTTAAAAGACACTTGCTTGTACACTAAAGTATTATTTAATTGAAGAGTGGGATGTGTAGCTTGATTTACATCATTAATAATTTTAATTGAAACTGTTATAAATTTTTACCATTGACAACATTTAAAGGTGCCAATGGCCACTGTAGCCGACGTACCTACAAATAAATCTATAATAAAAAAAAAATACATAAAATTGTTTTACATAGACGAAAATTATAGGACAAAAATTGTTGGAACACAACACTTTAAAATATAACTCACAAATGGTTGAAAACGTTCGTTTTCATCACAGATGTTTAAATTTTAACTATAATTGTAAGTACTAAAAAATGTTCTTTGATTATGTTACAAAAAAATATAAATTTCTGTACAAATTAAGTTATAAAAAATAACAATTTTCAGCCCTGAGGATGTTGGTAAAACTTTAACCAACGAAACATGTAAGATGTTTAGTAAAAAATAATAAACCTGTTGTAAACCATCGTTTAATTTTAACCTCGCATATCAAGAAACAGGAAAATTTGAAAATATCATATGACATACAGTTGTTTTTGTAAAAGATTTGTTGTCTAATTTGTTAAAAAAAATATTAAAAAGTAGCTTTATTACTTTGTATAATAAAATATAGGTCAGTAGCCACACTTTTATGATGGGGTTCAACACCAAATATTGTACAAACATTTTGTGTCAATTTGAACCTGCGTAGTAATTACAAAGGAAGTGGTTACACACCATTGTTTAATCATTATACAGGGTGATTTATTAGTGCGTCGGGCTTTCATAGCGCCCCGCCCGTAGGAGATAGAAAAAAAACTTAAATACATAAAATTATTGGTTTGAATAGATCTACGTCTTAAAATTATTTTCATCTATACAGGGTGTCCCATGGTATTTATAGTCAAGGGTAATAGTAACTGAATAATCATCAATTGTCATGAAACGCAGTACCGGATCAAGCCTTTAGCGGGCCATAGACAAAATTAAGCATTTGGGCCCCATTCATAAAGGGCGATTGCGAATGTTGCGATTTTATTATTAATTACAATTTTCCGGGGTTGAATCGGACCCCAGACAGTTGTCTTTGTTACCTGTTGGGTAATACGGCCCTGATGAAACGTAAAACTTATCTTAAAAGATTTATGTTTTTTGTGGTTCATTAAGTACAGCTAGTTTTTTTTCACAATATTTTGTTTTATTATTCAATGGCCACTTAGATTAAACTTAATAAATACAACAATATTATTATAACTTTATAACTTACTTATTTTTACAGATAAACCTAACAACCCATACATCAATGAAACGACAACCTTTTTATTTTTGTATGGTTTCGCAGCTAACCACAAGCCATATTTAAAATAAAGAAGTTAAAATAACAAAAACAAATAAAGATATGTAAAATTTAGTAACAAATTCCAAATTTAATCAAGAAAGTGTCCTTATAGAATCATTTTTGAGTGTGATTTCAAATAAGCAAGTTATAAACGAACATTGAAAACGCCATTTTTTTGTTTTTTATGGATAGCGCAAAAACTATTAATATTTCTTATAAATCATAGATCATTTTGACTCATTTAACATTTAACAATCTGTCTCTTACCGTTTACGAGATCGTCATGCTGTCCACTATAACTGGGACACCCTGTAGTTTTAAGCTACAGCAAGACATTGTAATCAATGACACATAATTTACGTCATTGGCCAAAAGTCGTATTGAAAAGATTAACTTAACTGATAGATTTTACTTATTAAGCTACTTTTAACTATTTTATTTAGTTGTAGTTAATGTTTTAGGCAAGTTCTAAAAGAGTACGATGAAACCCTAGAAAAACTTTTGGCAGTTAGAACAACAATCTCAGACAATCGTGATCAACAACAACTTCTTGAACAGTTACAAACATCGATTGCCGACATCCAGATGTAAGTGCTTATTCAACCTTTTGTTAGACACGTCGTCTTTATCACGGTTGCCTTGTTAAGCGCGAATTACTAAGTAAAATTAATTCACGTACTAAAAATAACTTTGTAATGTAGACATAACGATGGAAAAAACAATTTAAAAAAAGCAACATCAATTTAGCAAAGAACTATAGATTATTTAGAAAAATGGTATGAATATGATAAACAATTCATTAAGAATTAAGTATTTTTAATTTAAAATTAAAATTAATGATAATCTTATTCAAGAAAACTAGAGTTGTTTAACATATCGATAAACGGTGACGTACTCTTTGATGGGACATAATTAGTGAAAAAAATAATAAAAATTGAAATCTAGGAACATACCGTGGGAAAAAATTAATAAAAGTTTAAAAAGTGATTTGGAGAGTATATTAATTGTGGATTTATTACAAATTTTTGAACATATCTTAGCTATTCCAGTTAAAAATAGCTATATTAAAAGATATTTACTTATTATGAGAAATCTTTGAAAAGATTAAATAAATGACTGAGAGTATGCTTAGTAAAAGCTGAAATTTGTGCAAAAATGGTTAGAATGAGCAATTTTTACAAAAAAAAAAACATTTTAAAAATGAGAGATGCAATAAGTTCCTTCATCATGTAGTTAATACCAAAACAATTATTTACATACAGGGTGAGTCAGACGGATGCAACGGAGTTTTATGGTCAAACGGTATATATTTTGAAACTTCTGTCACGGTTAGATTATGTAAGTCAATAAGGGCTACATTTTAAAAATATTTTTAAACATACAGGGCGCTCCATAAAAGAGTGGCATATCAAAGTTATACTTTTTCTTATAGAAACACCCTGTATATTTTTGCATTTTTGGATTCCTCTATGTATGTAAAAGGTTATATGGGTCTAAAATTAACCGTTTTCGTGAAAATTGTTTTGTATAAGTCTGTGTAAAAAAATTTAGGGTAATGTATTTAAGAAAAATGAGTTATCGATATTTAAAGTTTCACGAGTTTGACCAAGCGTAAAAAACGCCCTGTATAATATTTTTTAAATGTAGGTGATGCAATGTGTTAATTAATCTATCGTCAATCTAGTTTCCAAGCGAATTTCTTCAGACATCTCAAAGTTTTTAAATGTTGAAAGTTTTTGAAAGTACTGTATTTTCATGAAAATGCAATTTTCACGAAAACGGTTGACTTTAGACCCATATAACCTTACACATTTTTTGAAGTTAATTGAAAGAGGAATCCAAAAATGCAAAAGTTTACAGGGTGTTACATAAGAAAAAGTATAACTTTGATATGCCACTCTATTTTGAAGCACCCTGTATGTTTGAAAATATTTTTAAAATGTAGCCCTTATTGACTTACATAATCTAACAGCGACAACAGTTTGAAAATATATACCGTTTGGCCATAAAACTCCGTTGCGTCCGTCGTGACTCACCCTGTATATTTTTGCTTTTTTATTATAAGAAATGTATTAATGTTTATTATTTTAATTTGTTGATATACAAGGTGATTCAGGTTAACTGTCGCACCCCTATAACTTCGTTATTTTGAGAGGAAACCCCTATAAACCTCATATTTTTGTAAAATTATAAAACACATTTGGGCAAGTTATAAACTGTCAATTACTGCAGCGATCGTGTTTTGTATAGTCAAGAACAATGATTTTGTGAGAGATGATAAATAATTTTTAAACTGATTTGTCTTAATAATTTTCCCCTGTATGCTTATTTTTTTAATGCATTATTGGATTAAAAACTTAATTCTCTATCAGCCAATGAAAAAGCATACTGTTTTATTTAAAAAAAGTTGACTTTTGCCAGCCTGACATATGTCACCGTAAAAAAGTATTTTAACGTCATTTGATAATGAATTTTCTGGGATTTACAAAAATATAAGATTTTTAGGGGTTACCTATTACAATAATGCATAACTCTTTAACTTAATATAATAAAAAAAGGCGAAAACTTTTTTTAAGAAAGTGCACCTGATGAAGACTTATTTATGATGCTCTTTTTTATTTTTATTTTAATTTTAACAAAACATGTACTTTTTATAGCAAATATGAAAGCTGCAAGGTTATCGTTGGAAGGCTAATGGACAGGGAAAAAACCTTCCATACGAAAATTATAGATCTCTATGGTGCATTTAGACAACTGGAAGACGTCAACGAAGCTTTACTGTGGCATGCCGATGAACAGTTAAAAAAGTACGGTAATTTTAAATAACACGACAATTTTACTCAAAAAATATTGCTTTAGAGGTAATGAGGAAAACGAGAAGTTAGTTGTGAAGATTAAGGAACAGGCAGTCCAACTTGAAAACTCAAAAAAAT
This sequence comes from Elmis aenea, assembly GCA_947652605.1. NCBI lineage: Eukaryota > Metazoa > Arthropoda > Insecta > Coleoptera > Elmidae > Elmis > Elmis aenea. The sequence continues at coordinate 24,029,577 of OX393584.1, forward strand.
GGCACAAATTACTAGTAAAATCCCTAGAAAACATTAGAAAAGACGTGAAGAAATGATGAACATTTAATAAAGTTGAGTGAATTTCCAAAAATTTGTATGTAATTTTAAAATTTTCATGTGAATATTTCAAGTGTCATTGGCAAATTTATCTGTAAATTAATTCGGTGTTCATGTTTCAAAATTTTTAACCTTTTTAATGTTTATTTCATATGTTCATGTAATCATTTTTACTCAAAATGATTTCACCTACAAACTGTAAATTTTTTTTACACCCATTATAAGTATATCGAGACCCAGGTTTTGGGGCGGCACCCTATTAATTTATATATCATTTACATTCCATAATTTATTTATCATTTATTTAATGAAATCATAAAATTTTAATTGTTAAAACAAATACGTAAAAAGTATACAATTTTAATAAATCACTGATTTTTTAGGTGAAATAGATGATTTTAATTTCATGTCTTTTTTTGTACAATATTATTTACTTTATTGATTGCACATAAAATATTATATCAAACTAGGAGTGAAATAATAAAGTGGAATTTTGTAATGCTTTCCAACACACTATTTGCTTCTAAAACAAACAAACAGTCGGAATAGATTATTTTAATACATTTCATTGTTCTCTATTTTTTATCAATTCCTTATGTTTAGTGTCACATTGTTTCAATTCCTCTCGAATCCCTTCCAGCTCTTTACTACATTCGTCTGTTTTTGCAGCACACATTTGTTTTTTAGAGTCATTTTCTTGAATTTTAGTTAATCGACTGTTGCACTCCCTTATATTTTTATCTACTGATCTGTATATAATTACAATTATTTAATAAATATAATTTTTATCTAAATTCACATGTCATACGTACGTCAAACGATCTCTGATCAATTTGTGATGATGTTTCGTTCCCATTTCACCACGATTCACGAAAGTTTCTCGTCTAATTTTTTTCAATTCTAGATTTGTCCTTTGACTTTTCAGGGTTTCGTATTCCGCCTTTTTCTAAAATATAAACAATCCTCATTTTGGGGCCCGGGTGCACTGCACCCACCCGCCCATTCAAAGTATAACAATTTGCTTAAAACTTCACAGATGCAGAATATACACCCTATGTAACAATTTTATTCACAATTTGCTCACTTGACTAATTTAATTTTTATGATGACTTTAAAAAGTGCAAGTATAACTTTTTTTTGGAAAGAAATGAAATAATTATTTAACTAATACATTCAACCTCATAGCCAAGTTACGTATACCTAACGTGGCCGTATATTTTTTTCATCAAAACGGGACAAATACTAATTTTTAGGTAATATAATTATGTGTAGTCAAGAAAACGCATATTTCTTCATGGTTTTTATTTATTAATGAAAAAAACAGGAATAAACACTTCATTTTTCTGAAGAACAAATTTGCTTAAGAATACAGGGTATCCATCAGGGTTTCTCATATTTGACCATTTTGCTTGTCCCAGGATTCCAGGAAGAAATCGGCCTTTGTCCTGGGATTTCCCGGGATCCCGGGATGTAATAAATTATGTCAATATTTATATATCATATATGTAATACATTTTGCACCATGATTATTACAAATAATTTAATAATATTGGTAAGAGAAACATACATTTGGGAATTATAACCTTTCTATTGCAATTTCATATTTATGAATACAATAATATAATTTTTACAATGAATTTTTGTAATGTGATTTAAGAAAATAAAGGTGATCTGTGCTTCAGTCAATTAGTCTTTTTCTTAATTTATTAACAAAAAGTCCTGCTGCATAAAATGATCTCTCAGTATCTATTGATCTAAGTGCAATTGTCTTGAAAGCATCTAGCAGCAAAGAAACATCGTAATTATCAATAAAATTTCATTTATAAGCTATTTTGCTTTGAATTATCAGGGTACACAAAAACGAAACTGTAGAAGTATTTTGAAGATATTAACTTTGTCATGGAGACCGGGCTTTTTTGCGCCATACTAAAAGAAAAAAATTATTTTGAAATAAAAATTAAGTTTTTTTCATAATTTACTGTTAGTAAAGATATTTTAAGTATAAAATTCTGATAAGTTTTGATAGTATTACAAAGATCTTAGTACAAAATATACAAAAATAACACTTTTAAAATCCCGGGAATTCCCGGGACAAAAAGCATTTCCCGGGAATTATAAAATAGCTTAAAATGGACCGGGATCCCGGGAACCTGGGATCCCGGGAAAGAAACCCTAGTATCCACCTAGTGCGTATTTTTTTCATAAGAAAAACGCATTTCTTTGAATAAACGATAGAAATTTGCAGCCTATACCCCGGCTCCACGTATCGTTTTCAAAACGTATACAAGTCGTACCTATATCGGAAGCAAAACGCAACAACCTGGCTCCACGTACGACATTCTACCGCTCGATAGTTCTGCATTTGCCCTAAGTAAAAATTAAATGAGGCGTTTCCCAAACAGAAACCTTACGCATGAGAAGATCTTCAATTGCCATCTTTCAAAAGCACGACGGTATGTAGAGAGTGTACGTTTGGTATATTGGCCAATAAATGCCGAATTTTTCATCATCCGATTGATGTTAATCCTGACTTTGCTGACTGTATCATTAAAAATGTTGTGCACTGCACAATTTTGTCAGAAAACGTGATGGCTATCAATTCGAAGACACATTAACATGCTCTTTAGATAGTATTCATGCTTTGGGAACTAGGGGAAACCTTAATGGAATTCACATCAAAGATTTATTTACTTCATATTTTTGTCCCGACCAGGGATCAGTACCCTGGCAAGAGAAAAATGTAAACATCCATCCATGCTGCCATTTTGGCTGTTCTATTTTTATAGTTTTCGTTGCCTAAATCATACAGGCATGGATGCTTCTCTACTTCTAAAATTAAAATTTCGCTATCTATTTCCGACATTTCGCAGTGAAAAATAGCAAAAGCGGGCAAATCAAGAGAATTAAAATTCACAAGACAATGTCACCAGTAGGAGTAGGCGGACGGACGCATGCACAACGCACGTGGAGCCGCGTGTCACGATACTGACTCAATTATTTATCGGATTGAAAATGGAACAAGCTGCGTCCAAGTGCGTTATGACTTTGAAGACGCAGAAGTAGTACGATACGTTATCGGACGTGGAGCCACCTCTCATTTAAACTAATGTTACCTATTTTTGCCCGTCAATTTAACGCAGATACATGCGTTAAAATATCGTACGTGGAGCCGGGGCCTAAGAGTAAAATTAAAATTAAATGTATAATTTCGTTAAGGCTTACTATTTGAATTCTTGTAAATTTTGTATGGCTTTGAAATAGTTAATGGTGTTCTATTCTCTGATACACTTATCATATCTGTTAACATAAATAAGTCAAGAAAAACTTTTTTTAAAAACATTTTCCATTACCTTTTAAACATAATTGCAATCTGCCTTCTCAGGATATATCTCGAAGTACATTTGCTTAGCTTCTACAGTGTCTATGGCAAAAAATATAGCATTTCCACATGTCAAGTTTTTCATAATTTCTTAATTGTTATTATAACTAAATTGCTACAAAGGCTATCAAATTACGTGACAATATTATAAAATTCTTATAAATAATACTTTCATTTGACATTTGTTTTTTTTTTTATGAGATTGCTTGACAAGTAATTTCTTTAATATTGGTAAATATGGTTTTTCTTGATTTTCTGAGTTATTTATAAAACGAGATATGGCAAGTGATGTCTCACTAGAAAGAAGAAAAAAGGCACACTTACTATTCCAAAGCCAACTTTATCACCCATAAGATGAAATAAAATTAGGGGCAGTAATTTAAAAATGGAGTGACAAAAAAAATTCTAAAATAATAGTTGTGCAAAAGTATGGAAACAGACTAATATCTAGAATAGTTAGTTGTGCCAATACCAAAAGTGAGACGAACCAAAAAATGCGAAGAATTTAGGCCAATAAACATATTACCTAGATATGAACAAATTTTGGAGTCTGTTGTCAAACGACAAATATTACAGTTTATAGAAGACAACAATATATTATCAGACACTCAATCCGGCTTCAGAGCCAAACATTCATGTGAAACATCATTAAATCTTGTGCTAGCTGATTGGAAGCAACAAATTGAAAATAACAAATACATTGTGGGGGTATTTTTAGACTTTAAAAGAGCATTTGAAACCATAGATAGAAATAGGCTGATTAAAAAACTGGAACAATATGGCATACGAGGAATCGAAAACAGCTGGTTTGAAAGTTATCTAACAACTCGCTATCAAAAAACTAAATTTAACAATATAGAATCAGAAAAAATTATCAGCACACTAGGTGTACCACAAGGTTCAGTTTTGGGTCCTTTACTTTTTGTGCTGTACTTAAATGATTTGGAACACAATATAAAAAACTGTAGGTAAATCTCTTTTGCAGATGACACATTCATCACAGCTTCTGATAGCAACCTAGAGTAGGCTATTAATAGGATAAATAATAACCTACACGTTGTATCAGAATGGTTAAAAGTTAACAAATTAAAATTAAATACAGACAAAACCAAATTTATGATAATAGGAAACAGGCCAATACCAAATGATGTAAGCATTAAAGTTAAAATAGATAATGAAGAACTTGAATGTGTTTCGCAAATTAAATATCTTGGCGTTATGATAGACAATAAACTTAAGTTTAACAGCAATGTGGATTACATTGTGAAAAAAGTTGCGAAAAAAATTAGTTTTCTAGGTAGGTTGACAAACAAGCTAAGGCTCTCAGCAAAAATTACAGTATATAGGTCACTAATTGCTCCACACTTCGATTACTGTGCGAGTATTTTGTTCTTATGCAACGAATGCGACTTAAATAAATTGCAGAAACAACAAAACGGAGGAATGCGTGTTATTTTAAAATGCTCGAGATACACTAAAATAAGCGAAATGCTTAATACCTTAAAGTGGTTAAGTATACGTCAACAAATTACTTTTAATTGCCTTTTTTTAATATACAAGGCAATAAATAATTTTTTACCACGTTACATGACTAAAAATTTAATACAAAACTGTAACATTCACGAATACCAGACCAGGAACAAAGACGACTTTAGACTACCAAAACTAACGAAAACAAATACACAGAACGCCTTGTACTACAAAGGGCTCAAGATTTTTAATGAATTACCTGTGGAAATTAAACAAACAACTTCCATATCAAATTTTAAAAAACTATGTTTCGAATATGTGAAAAATAATGTTAAGATTTAATAGTTAAGAAAATATGTACAAATAAATATAAGCAGCATTAAGATAATGTAAAATTAGCTAAAAGCTAAATAAAGATTTCTTATTATTATTATTATTATTATTATACTGTTGCAGATATAACAATAAAATTTTGTATCTGAGCGTTATGGTATTTTTCAGATTCGATGAAAATATTAAGGTTGCAATACGACTTCCGGTTCAACTGGAAACGGATATAAGCTTTGAAATTTTAAATAGAACACTCTGTATATTTTTATATTTTTGGATTCCTCTTAAAATTTACTTTAAAAATTGTACAAGTTTATATGGGTCTTAAGTCAACCCTTTTCGTAAAATTTACATTATGAAAATTTTGAGCGATTCAGCCCTTTCAATTTTTTTTAACACTTAAGTTATTTAAAAAGGCAGTAGAATTTCATTAAAAAATTAGATTGAAAATATATTAATTAACAATTTGCAGAAGTTACATTTTTAAAATATTCTACAGGGTGTTTATAACTTGGTCAAACTTGTGAAACTAAATTATCGATAACTTGATTTTTTTAAATACAACACGCCATTTGTTTTTATATAGTCTTGTAGAAAATGTGATTGTCTTTCAAAAACATTAACCATGTTTTATACCTAAAACTAAAACTAATATTTTACGAGATATCGCGATTTGGTTGTAAATTATTAGGGCAACGTAATATTTTCGAGTAAGCTATGAATAGGGTTGCCAGAATATCTCTTTTAAAGAGAACATGTCCTCTTTTTTATCCCGATCTTTTTGTTCACTCTCTTTTTTTATTCTGATCATTTTTGTCCTCTTTTTTCCTTAATTACTTTTGGTCAGATTTTTAAAAAAATTATAGAACTGAGTCGTTTATAGGCCAAAGCAATATACTCCACTTTCTGATTTTATAAAATTTTAGTGCTAAAGCATTTGATTGATATTTAACTTTTTATGTTTAAAACCAATTTCTTTAATAATTAGGTTTAACAGCATTAAACGTCAAAAAAAAAGTTGACCCTCGAATAATAAGTTATTTATTTCAGAATAAACAATTATTTCAGGAATATACTAGGTAATACATTTTTTTAAGTACAAATGTGCTGCTTTGTTTGATAAAGTAAAAAATGTTTACATAAAATTATTTTTTTTTCAAATCGTATTTTTATTTACTATGTAGCAAAAATAAATTATTTGTGTGGAATTCGCTTGAAAAAGTCTAAAAATACTTAATATATTTATTGATAACAGGCGCCTACTTAAATACAAAACGCAACCCACTTAGCAGGTTGCACCTAAATAGGTATGCAATGTGCTTAACAAAGCGCCTACTTTCGGCATTTTCAGGCAACCTGCGTAGAAACGACGTTAAATTAATTGCATATCCATGTAGGCGTAATGTACAGTATGCAATCCACTAAACGTTGCGCCTATTGATAGACAACCACGACACATAACGCCTACATAGGCATGCAACTAATTTGACAAAACAGTTGCACAGGCTGTCTAAAAATTACAAAAGTAGGCGTTTTGTTCAGCACACTGCATACCCATGTAGGCGCAACGTGTTAAGTGGGTTGCGTTTTGTAATTATGAATTACAATAAAAACTGAACAATATTGGTCTTATGACAAACAAAATTAATTTCTGCAGTATACAGTACCAAGGTAATCGTAAACTTTAATAAAAATTAAATTAAATTAGGTTAAGATTAAGTTACTAAAGATTTGGTTTTGGACCAGAACTGTCAAATCCAATAAAAATTAAACAATGCAATATTTATGTCTCAAATATGGATTTATAAAGTATATTGCACTAACTCAGTCGAAAAAAGAAATAAAAATCAAACCATATCTGGTAACGATTAAATTATTAAAAATGTTGTTTTAGACCAGAACTGTCAAAACACAATTTGTTAGTAAAAATCCAATAAAAATGAAACGATGGAATATTTATGTCTTAAATATGATTTTATAAAGTACATTGGACTAATTCAATCGAAAAAAGAAAGAAAAATTAAAATAGATCTAGTAACAATTAAGTTATTAAAAATTTTGATTTGGATCAGAGTTGTCGAAACACATGTATCAGTAAAAATCCAGTAACAATTAAATGATACAGTATTTGTGTGTCTAATATGAATTTATGAAGTATATTGTATCAAGTTAATCTGTAACTTGCCTAAAATTTAAAATATTGATGGTTACGAATAAGTTGTTAAGAAATATGAATTTCTGAAGTATACTGTACTAAGTCAATCGAGAACTTGAATAAAATTTAAAATATTTAAATAAAGAATAGGTTATTAAGAAATTTGTTTTAGACCATTACATATTTCAGTAGAGTATTTGTTCAAAAAAAATAAGTTCTCTTTTTACACTTTCAACTTCTGGCAACCCTAGCTATGCAGGTAGACAGCAGTAATTTTGAAACAATTGACAGATTAAAACAAAAAAGTGTATCTCTTATAAGCGAATAATGTTATTTGGGGCACCCTTGATAAATTATTCAACATAAGTTAATACATACATACTAAGATTTAAAAAAAACAGGAAAAATGTAATTTAAACAATTGTTTAATGTTCCATTGGCATATATTGACAAAATATGAATACAAAAATTTATTTAAGTAAATGCCAAACTATATATTTAAAAGTGGTATATGTTTTTAACTAACAGCAATGACAATATTCCGAAGATGTCTATAAATGACTATTAACAACACATAACAAAACAATTTTCCAAATAATATTGCATATTAGTGTTACGCTTGCCTACTAAAATTAATATAAACCAACTATCGTGTCATAAATATATATTTAAACATAAAATTATATAGTACATACATCAAACACTTCTCTCATCGATATTAGAAAAAATTCAATTTGAAAAACTGGAACGAAATTTTGAGATCTACAAAATAATTAACTTACAAAATAAAACATTTATATAATCACGTAAAATTTAGAATTACATATACATTGCAGCAGTTCCGCTGATACCAACTTTCATGCATAAAACTTTAAAACAAGCCATTTTTTTTGTGAAAGTAAAATGAACTTCGCATGTACGCTATCAAGTTATTTTGAACAACACAATATTAAAAACCCACAGATATATAGCAGCACACTTCTTATAGAAATACTGCAAAACAAAAACAATATAAGGGTAACGTAAAAAAGCACAGATAATCAAAACCGCAACGTTTACACAATAATGTTAATAGCCACAGCTCGAGGGAGGATTTTTATAAAATATATGTTACATTTACAGAACCGGTCATGACACTAGCTAAAAAGCATGACAAAAACCTAAAATCGCACTTGATACAATAGCTTATTATATGGAATAAAATATTTAAAACGTAAAAACTAATCAAATTCAGTATTATAGAACCAGCGCTGGATTTAGAATTTGATAACAATGTATTAAAAACGTTTATTTTAATTGTTGTATAATGTTAATAATACTTTTTTTTTGTTAATAGTGTAAGTCCTCAAGTTTTTTCAGCTTTTAATTAAATCCAGCGCTGTTTAAGACAACAGCTTAATCTGGCTAGTGCTAGATATTGCAAAATGTGATCATATTGAGATAAAAATGTCACTAACACATTCCAAAGGTTTACAAGACACTTTAGACTAGTGTTTCTCAAACTTTTTACTCGGCGGACTCCTTTCCAAATTGAATTATTACAGAGAACCCCAATGAATTGTTTTGTAGGCACCGGTTTTGCTTTCTTGTAGCCTGGCAAATAAATTTGGATATTTGAACATTATGAAAAACCTAGGGGACTCCTTCAGAAGAATTCGGGGAGCCCCAGGGGTCCGCGGACCACACTTTGAGAAACACTGCTTTAGATTATTGCTGCTGTTTTCAGGTGTTTGCAAAAAGTGTTTCTGTTCAAATACAATACAGAACACAAATCTTTGCAATTAATAAAATTAAAAACTACATACAATGTCCTCAGTGCTGATAACTTTTCGAAAGAACCCTAGCAAACCATGTGGCAATGTGCATAAAACGGCTTTTATGCACTAGTACGGTTTTAAGTCAAAATCTCATGGTAAGCTTTATTTCGGTGATTTAAGTGTTATACAGTGTGTACAAAAAGTAACGTAACATGTCAATATCTCCTCTTGCGACAACTTTACAAGAAAAAGTTTCATATAAAAGTTGTTTGTGGTCGTTGCCTACAAAACCTTAAATCATTCTTAACTAAACAGTGTTTTGTTTTTGTACACCAATACGTAACTTTGTTCCTTTAAACCAGGGCATGAAACCGGTTTTCTAAACCGGTTTAAAAAACCGGTTAACCGTTATTTTTTGTCAGAAAAAGTGATTTTTAACCGAAACGGAAACCGTTATTTTTAAAGGCAAAACAACCGGTAACCTTTAACCAAAATAATAAAAAACCGTTTTTTTTTATATCTTTTTTTAATAAAAATTACGATGAAAAATACAAAATCTGTATTAAATGCGATTAGTTCACCAGAAGTCATTACTGAACGCTTGATTGTACATATATTATAAAATTATAAATAGATAATATCTTTTCATACTTTGCATTAAATATTTTTAAAAACCGGTTAATTTAACCGGTTTTAAATTTAAATTTAAAGGAAGGGAGAAAATGTGTACCTAGGATTCATAGATATGGAAAAGGCTTTCGATATGGTGAACAGAGAAGAAATATGGAACGCCTTGAAGAACAAAGGAGTAAATACTGATATACTAGAGACAGTCAAAAGTCTATACAGAACAACACGTAACAAAGTACGAACATGTAACCAAACCTCGGGACATTTTGTAAATAAATATGGAGTACGGCAAGGAGGAGTACTAAGCCCGCTACTATTTATAAGCCTAATTGATGAAGTTATAAAACAAACCTGGAACCAAACGACGAAATACACAATAGGTTTTCACAATCTAAAACAAGTCCAAGTACAAGCTTGTGTATTCGCAGATGATGTTGTGCTGGTCGCTAAAAACGAAAAAGAACTTGAGAATAATATTAATGTGTGGGCCCAGATAATGAAAAACTATAACTTATTAGTGAATAAGAAAAAAACAAAAGTAATGGCTATCTCAAATAAAGAAAAGAAAATCAACATCAGACTCGGAGAAGAAATGTTAGAACAAGTAGAGGAATTCAAGTATCTTGGAATAATTATAAACAGTAAAGGAACACAAGAAAATGAAATAGGAAACAGGATAAAAACAGCAACAAGAACATACAACGCCATATATAAGAATTTTTTGAATAAAAAGGAGATATCAAGTGAAACAAAAATAACAGTATACAACACAATCTACATACCAATTTTAATATATGGTGCTGAGAATTGGGTACTGAATAAAGGACAAGAGAATAGACTACAGGCTGCAGAAATGCGGTACCTACGAAAGGTGGAAGGGGTAAAAAGAACAGATAAAATAAGAAACGAATACATAAGAGAAAAACTTAAAATGAAATCACTGACAAGTAAAATAGAGGAAAAGAAATTAAAGTGGACAGGCCACTTAATACGAATGGACAGCACAAGGCAAGTCAAGAAAGTATGGGAAGCCAGAAAAATAGGCAAAAACAGAAGGGGACGACCCAGAACAACATGGAACAGCAGCGTAGTGGAGGCAATAAAACGTAGAGGAAAAACATGGGAAGAAGCAAAAGTATTGGCCAGGGACCGAAAGGGGTGGCGTAGCTTTGTCGAAGGAAAAAAGTGAAGGAACAAACCTCGACACCTACGGGTACAAGAGGACAACGATGATGATGATGATGATTAAATTTAAATCGGTTTTTTACACTAAACCGGTTTTTTAGGAATAAAACCGGTTTTTCAACAAAAATCGTTATAAAAATAAAGTTCTCGATTTCGGTTAACCGTTAACCAAATTTTTTTTCGATTTCGAGCCCTGCTTTAAACAGAAAACCCTGTATATTTTTAGTTTTTAATTTCAAATTTTAAAAAAATTTAAAAAAATTTATTAAGCCTCATGTACCCTAAAATCAATTGTTTTCGAGTTATTCAAGTTTTTTTGAAAATATTGACAAGAACAGGATACTAAACTTAATATATTTTCGAAAAAAATTTAATCTGGAATATAAAAAACGAAAAATATACAGGGTGTTCCATTAGAAAAAACAAAGCCACGTATTGGTGCACAAAAACTAAACACGGTATAATTAAAAATAATTTAAAATGATGTAGCAAATAACCGCAAGCAACTTTTATGTAAAACTTTTTTTTATAAAGTTATCACAAGACGGGATTGACGAATTAAGTTACTTTTTGTACACACTTTATAACGCTGTTGATAATTGCGAATTTCGGTTAATTGGGACACAACAGAACAAGATCACCTTGGACCATACAAGTGAAATCAAAATTTCTGCGAGAACCCGATTATGATGCTAAAAACATGATTGGGTTTTGTTCTTCCAAGTTCTGCCCCAAATAAATGGTTGTACCTGTTAACTTGCGTCCCAAGTGATCAAAATTCACTTTTTTTTTGAAAAAACTTTATCAATAGATAGACTTACCATATTTTTTTCCCTCAAACTGGGACCTTTTTATGAATTGGTGTGATAAGCAAAAAACGAAAATAAATATGAAGTAATACATTTTAATTGAATATAACTCGACAAAACATTAATTATTGGAGTAAATCCAGATTTTTCACAAAAATGACATTTTTTTAGAAATGGTTTATCAGTAAATTTACAGTTTTTTTCGGAATGTTTACTTATTAGGGTTAAAGGATTTAAACATTGTTTACTAGTCCGTTTAAAATTTAAAATAATTCAAAAGAGAATAACCGGCCGGGACTTCGGGACCATACCTTTAAACCGAGACGTATGGTAAGTCTATCAATAGACCAAAGAAAACAATAATTTCGATGAATATGCGAAAATTGGTAACGCACACCAATCTAACAAGCAGTCTATCAAAATAAATTTAAATATTTTTTTGCTGTTTACTTTTTAAAAATTTGTATAACAGAAACGTTCTTAAATAAAATTTTTCAACGTAATAATAAAATCTCGTATTACAAACAATTCGACGAAACACACACATTCGCTCATATATAAACTATACAGGATCAAAACACCATAAAACAGCAACATGATGAATAAAAAAATTATCGAATTACTCCTTTTTTGAGGTGTTTATTCCATACGTATTTGCGCCAACGGTTGCTGACACAATGTTCTGTTTCATTTCAGCTAGGTGTAGATCACCAACGGGCACGAGTTGCGGTTTACCGTCGTGATGGTAAAACTCATCCGTTGGGGCTAATCTTATTTTCTTATTCGGCTGGAGAATGAGTTCTTCTTCGTCGGAGCTCAACACATATTTGCGTTTTTGTCCAACCACATCAGGAGTTGCATCATCGATATCTGGTTCTATATATCCGTTCTTGTTTTTCAGTCCATCTGGGACAAGCTTTGAATCATTCTCATCGAAATCTTTTAGTTCGATTTTTAAAGCAGTTTTGATGTTATTCAGTGTGTTTTTGATATCGTCCTCAAATTTCTTGCAGGTCTCTACAAAGCCTGTTTTTCCGTTTTCTTTTTCTGAACAGTTCTTTTCGATTATTTCGTATTTCTTTCCCAATTCATCAATAAATTTCGTAATGCCGTAATCCTTTTCCGTTGCATTTTCGTCTTCGGTGAACATCATGTTTTCCAATTCCGATTCATCATCTTTGTTAAAAAACAGAAATTCCTCCATATTTAAAGTATCTTCTTCATTGGTAGCTGTAAAAGAAAAATAAGTTGCACAGATATTTCTTTATCAGAACAACCACACCTTAACACAATTAGTTATGAAGAAAAATGTAAAATATTCACTGAAAAAAATGTCAACAATAAAATTTTGCAAATAAAAAAAACACCTACATTAAATATACAGCGTCATTCAAAAAGTCTACAACAAATAAACAGGCTTTATATTATCGATTTTTCAGAAAACTTTATTCCTGATCAAAATGAGTGGATGTTCTAAAACTAATTTCAAGATGGAAAAAATTCAATAGGAATTCATGACACTAGATTTTAGGGGTTTTAGAAATATTCACAAGAGTAAAGTGCTATATTTAAGAGTTACAAAAACAGTTCATAGGAGTATTATTTTTGAATTCTAAACAACTTTTTCTATTGGAACTTTTTTTGTAACTCTTAAAATAATTGCACTTTTCTCCAACAAATATTCCTAAAATCACTAAAATCTACTGGCATATGAATTTTTATTGAACTTTTATCCATCTTAAAATTAGTTTCAGAACATGCACCAACTTTTATCAAGAATTAAATTTTCTGAAAAATCGATAATAAAAAGTTTTTCCATTTGTTGCAGACTTTTTGAATGATGTTGTATACAGGGTGTCCCAGATTACATTTCCAGCATGGGGATCTCGCTTATTATAAGAGATAGAAGTTTGTTTAAATTAGATGAATTATTCCTTAGTATGAGAGGAGCCACGATCAATTTTTAAAAGTACAAAATTCCTCGTACTTCAGATGTTATAGCAAAAAATATGAAAATGTCGAATATCTTTTTTCTCTCATAACTTTCTTATTTTATTCATTAGATCATTTTAATTAGTACTTTCTAAAGATTTTTTTTAATGAAGAATGTAACTGTTATTTTAGATCTTTTTTAACACCTACCATTTTCGAAATATTACCTCTAATTTCATTTTTTCTTATGGGCCGCGAGTTTGGCTATGGAATAGTTAAATGTGCTTTTTTTCTCTTTTAAATGAGATATTACTTGCTATATCTTATTTTATAAATAAGTCACAAAATCAAGAAAAATCGTATTTTACCCATCACTCATCAAGCTATCTATGAAAATAGAAACAAAAAACAACTAATTAAATGTCAAATGACAGTTACTATTTGTTTGCGGTATCATTTATTAGAATTTTATATTATTGTTGTGTAATTCGATAGTGTTTGTAATAATTGTTATAATGATGGCTACATTTAAAAATAAGGAAAAATTTGACATGTTGAGATGCTATATTCTTTACCATAAAAACTGTATAGAAGCTGAGCAAATATACCTAGAGCTATATCCCGAGAAAAGGCAACGAAGGGTGTGTAATTACAGAAATTTAGAAATAAATTTAAAAGAATATGGTTTTTCAAAGAAACCAACCAAAAATCCAAAACAAATCAATAATTAATTAAAATTATCTGTTTATACACAGTTTCTATTGCAAAGAATGTAGCATTTCAACATTTCAAATTTTTAATTAGTTGTAAATGTGCCCATGATTATATGATAACAAATTTGCTACAAAGACTATCGAATTACACAACAATACTATAAAATTCTAATAAATGATACCGCAGACAAATGGTAACTGTCATTTGACATTTAATAAGTTATGTTTTGTTTCTATTTTCATAGATAGCTTGATAAGTGATGGGTAAAATACAATGTTTCTTGATTTTGTGACTTATTTATAAAAATAGATACAGCAAGTAATACCTCATTTAAAAGAGAAAAAAAGCACATTTAACTATTCCATAGCCAACTTCGTGGCCCACAAGAAAAAATTAAATTAGGGGTAATATCTCAAAAATAGTAGGTGTTAAAAAAAATCTAAAATAACAGTTACATTCTCCATTAAAAAGTACCATGGGTAGGTACAAATACAATTGTTTTAACGATTAAGACAAAAAAGTTATGAGAGAAAAAAGAAATTCGACATTTTCATATTTTTTGCTATAACATCTGAAGTACGAGGAATTTTTGTACTTTTAAAAATTGATTGTGGCTTGTCTCATACTAAGGAATAATTTATCTAATTTAAACAAACTTGCATCTCTTATAATAAGCGAGATCCCCATGCTGGAAATGTAATCTGGGACACACTGTATAACAAAACTGTGCAGTGTGCACGACTTTTTCTTCAACAGCATTTACTTGTTCAGTTTAATTATACAGCTCTCGAGTAATTTTGAAGTGTGTTAATTAAAAAACTTTTATTATACTATTCCTGAAACTTGGGCTAATTTCAAATACATTAAATAATCAAGAAAAATTTTTTTTAGGGGACAAAATAGTGGACATTTATGAACATTTTACTACCGGCAGTTCCATTAATGTTATAGGTATTAGTTTTTATTTTACATTTAAAAAACTGTAAGAGTTTAAAACATTGGGATTAAAAGTTCTCATAAGGTAATATATAAAATTGTACGTACCCTGCTGGCTAAATAACAAAGCTCTACGTGCTGCAACTTGCTGCTGTTCTGCCAATTTAGTGTCTTGCGACAACCGTAGGTTAGGAAGAGAGACCAATAAAGCAGAAAACAGTACGATCATCAAACACGTAGTCGGTGTGGCTTTAGATGAGCTCGTGTTAAATATGAGTGCTTGGAGTTTGCTCATCTGTACCATAAGCCTACTATTTTGTTTTTGCAGTTGTTTTACACGTTTCAAAAGGAATTTATTTTCTTCGCATCCTCTCTTTACCCTACAATAAATACATGGAAGTAATTAAATGCAACAATTTTTGGTAGGTACTGTTTACCTCTCTTCTAAACCGTCAACATATTCCTTCTTGCGTTTTCTAGAATCTTGGGCTGATATTTTGTTTCGGATTTTTCTACGGATCCTCTTCAGTTCTCTCTCTTCTTTTTTGGTCAAGGGATAATGGGTTGGTAACTGAATACCTTAAAAAATTATTTATTGTTAATATCAAAATCTAAAATGAAGTAGAAACAGTTGGGAACTTAAAAAATGGAAACGCGATGGGACAAGATAACATTAGAGTAGAGATGATTAAATGTATGGGAAGAAATTGTATGGAACTCGTGACAGGTGACAAAAAAATTTCCTTAAGAGTGTATGGTTGCAGCCATAATGGGTACATAATTACGGATAATAAAATCAAGAAAAGTACCAAGGGATTAGAACATTGGAATAATCCTACTATTAACAAAAGGGATTGTTTTATCTATAGAGGAATAATAACATTAATGAGTGTACCAGGTAAAATGCTGGCAAAAGTAATAGAAGGCAGATTAAAAGAAAAAATAGAAAACACACTGCAAGAATCCCAATACGGTTTCTGAAGAGGAAGGAGTACACAACCAGTCTTTATACAAAGACAAACAATCAAAAAGAGCTTAACAAAAAACAAGGAAATACATTTATACTTTATAGACTTGGAAAAAGCATTTGATAAAATCAAAAGAAAAGACGTATGGAGGGGCCTAAGAGGGAAGGGAATAGAAATAGAAACAATCGCCATAATAAAAGTGATGTATGAAAAAACGGTAGATATTGTAAGAACCCAAAATTAAGAATCGGTAGAGTTTGAAAAAAAAGAGGGCTTGAAACAAGGATGCGTGCTCAGTCCATCATTATTCTCGGTAGTTAAAGACGGGGTAATTAAAGAAGTAAAACAAAAAATGATAACGTTTTACCTAGGCAACTGGAAAAAATAAACATTACTGAGCTAATGTTCGCAGACAATAAGGTCTTAGTCACGGAAACAGAAAAGAATCTGCAACATATTCTAAAAACTCTAAACCAGTAATGGAAAAAAATTAATATGAAAATAAATACAGAAAAAACAAAAACTATGATCGTTACAACAGAGAACAAAGGGCATCACTTTAAATGGGCTTAGGTTGGAACAGATAGAAAGCTTTGAATATTTAGGAGTGATCATAGAGAAAAATGGAGGAATGGACAAGAAAATAAGCGAAAGGACAGGAAATGTGGGAAGAATATTTAACAGTTTAAGAACAACATTTTTTGGAAAAAGAGAAGTCCCAAAACAAACAAAAGTGGAAGTGGTAAAAAAGTCTGTAACTTCGGCACTTTTATAGGAAGTGAAACGTGGACACACAAACAAAAATAGTGGCCGAGTAAATGCAGCCGAAATGAGATAAAACCAGTAGAAACAAAAATACAAGAAAGACAGCTGAGATGGTTGGGTCTCAGTTACAGGATGAAAGGTTAACCAGAAAAGCCTATGAAGCAAGATCAGAGGGAAAAAACAAAAGAGATAGACCGAGAAAAACCTAACAAGACAAAGTTAAAAAAGCAGCAGGATAGAAACATCAAATGGAAAGACATAAAAAATCTAGCACAAGACAAAAAAACATGGAAAAAAGTCAGCACAACACAACTCAACAGTCCTACACCTACCAGTAGAAGGACTAATGACTAAATAAAAATAAACAAAATCTAAAATGGAGTAGAAGAAACAGTTGGGAACTTAAAAAATTGAAACACGGGACACAATAACATTAGAGCAGAGATGATTAAATGGAATGGAACTCCCACATCAAATTTTAGATAAAGCCTGGGTGACACGAAAATTTCCTTAAGACTGGATGGTTGCAGCCATACTGCCAATAAATAAAAAAAAGGAGATCCTAAAAAGTGGTGCTAATTACAGAGAAATTTCAAAACTAAGTGTAGCAAGTAAAGTTTGTGAAATAACACGAAAAGACTGCAAATCAATCATAAACAAGGCTAGAATTGGGTTACGGCATTTGCAACTGATAGTGGTACAAGAAATGATCTATGCCGATGACTTAGTAATACTAGACAATACAGAAAAAGATCTACAAAAAAATGTTACACTATGAAACGATGCAATAAGAGAGTATAGCTGCGTTCACATAGAAAAGTATTGTATTGTAGTGTAGCGTAAGCAAAGTTAAGTATACGAATATCAAATGATAGCGTTCACATAAGCAAAGTAGTGGAATTGCATTGTAAGCTGCGTTGCAGAGCTCACAAGATCCAAGCTTCTTGCAATATCCCATAACAAGAACCAATCACAGTGGATTAACCCTGCGTATGCGTGTGGGAATCGCCATTTAGTGTACAAACACTACAATACTTCTATGTGAACGCTACTCTTGCAGGCACGTTACAATACAATTTAGTAAGCTACAATACAATGCAATATTTTTCTATGTGAACGCAGCTTATGTATGCTAATAAATACAAATAAAACGCAGGTTATGGTTATAAGCAAAATGAAACATAAAATAGTTATTCGTATGAATGAAAGGCCGGTACAGCAAACTGACAGTTTCAAATACTTGCAACTGGCAACATAGAACTCGAAATGAATGGAAGAAATACGGCAGCAAATGGGCTTTTTTAATCTCTAAATATAACTTTCATTAGAAAAGAAATAAGTATGGATATAAAAGTCAGAGTATTTAACAGTGCAATTGCTCCTAAACTAACTGCTATTACAAAAAATTCGTAGGTAAATTCTTTATCTTCATTATGAATATTTTTACATGTTTTTTTTTTAATAGTTCAGGAGAGCAAGTATCTTGCAAGTATCTTCAACCAAATGATGAAATATTATACAATTTTCCAAAATTTCTGGAACTAATTTATACCGTTCAACTATTTGAGATACCAAAGTTTTAATCAGGGGATGGAACCAAAAGATCTTTTAATTTGCAACAGAGTCATCTGAAGTTTCATCACATCATCTCACAAAAAAAAGTTGTCTTTAACACTTCACACTTCCATCTTGTTCTAGAACAATTTTTACGTTCTAATGATTTTTCAAACTCAATATTTCTTGAAGTACGTTTTACATTGATTTTATAAGTGAAAAAGCTGATTCTAATATCATGTCTTGTAGAACAGTAATTACTTCATTAATTTACCTTAAAATATTATGATAAACTAGAAGTGAAAGTATACAGGGTGTCCCAGATTACATTTCCAGCATGGTGATCTCGCTCATTATAAGAGATGCAGGTTTGTTTACATTAAATGAATTATTCCTTAGTATGAGAGGAGCCACAATCAATTTTTAAAAGTACAAAATTTCTCTTACTTCAGATGTGACAAAAAATGTGAAAATGTCGAATTTCTTTTTTCTCTCAAAACTTTTTTATTTTATTTATTAGATCAATTTTATTTGTATTTTCTTAAGGTACTTTTTAATGGAGAGCGTAACTGTTATTTTAGATTTTTTGTAACACCTACCATTTTTGAGATATTACCCCTAATTTCATTTTTTCTTATGGGCCGCGAAGCTGGCTATGGAATAGTTGAATGTGCTTTTTTCTCTCTTTTAAATGAGATATTACTTGCTATAACTTATTTTATAAATAAGTCACAAAATGAAAACAAAACCGTAATTTACCCATCACTTATCAAGCCATCTAAGAAAATAAAAACAAAAACAACTAATTAAATGTCAAATGACATTTACTATTTTAGAATTTCATATTATTGTTGTGTAATTCGATGGTCTCTGTAGTAATTGTTATAATGATGGCTACATTTAAAAATAGCGAAAAATTTGACATGTTGAGATGCTATATTCTTTACCATAAAATCTGTGTAGAAGCTGAGCGAATATACTTGGAGCTATATCCCAAGAAAAGGCAAAGAAGGGTGCGTAATTACAGAAATTTGGAAATAAATTTAAAAGATTATGGTTTTTTAAAGAAACCAACCAAAAATCTAAATTAAATCAATAATTAATTAGAATTATCTATCTTACACAGTTTCTATTGTAAAGAATGTAGCATTTCAACATTTAAAATTTTTCATTAGTTGTAAATGTACCCATAATTATATGATAATAAATTTGCTACAAATACTATCGAATTACACAACAATACTATAAAATTCTAATAAATGATACCACACAAATATCATTTGACATTTAATTACTTGTTTTTTGTTTTTATTTTCTTAGATAACTTGATAAGTGATGGGTAAAATACGATTTTTCTTCATTTTGTGACTTATTTATAAAAATAGATAGAGCAAGTAATATCTCATTTAAGAGAAAAAAAAGCACATTTAACTATTCCAGTCAACTTCGCGGCCCATAAGAAAAAATGAAATAAGGGGTAATATCTCAAAAATTGTAGGTGTTAAAAAAAATCTAAAATAACAGTTACATTCTCCATTAAAAAGTACCTGGAGATAGTACAAATAAAATTGATCTAATAAATAAAATAAAAAAGTTATTAAACAAAAAAGAAATAGAACATTTTCATATTTTTTGCTATAAAATCAGAAGAACGAGGAATTTTGTACTTTTAAAAATTGTTTGTGACTTCTCTCATACTAAGGAATAATTCATCTAATTTAAACAAACTTGTATCTCTTATAATAAGCGAGATCCCCATGCTGGAAATGTAATCTGGGACACCCTGTATTGGGCAACTTTATAATATTTTTTAACATACTATTTGCTTCAAAAACAGTTTTGATGTTGAAAAGGTTTGTTCAAGGTAGATATGTTGGAACATTTGCAAAATTATTTAAATGCATGCCATTTTAAGCCCCTCTGGTGGATGGGTCAGCGCACAAGAATTGAAAGAAATGAGAACAGTGAAACAAATATGGAAAGGGGGTGTGGACAAAACAAGGAAAAAAAAAGAAGGCCCAGAGGAACCTAGAATGGGTAGATAGCCAAGATACTTTAGAAAAAAGAGCTAGCATGGAGACAAGAAGAAATGCCAACACGGGACAGATGGGGAGTGGTAAATTTTCGTACACCTGCACACCGTAACGATAGAAGAGGGCGGATTTTAACTATAAATCAAAATCTAAACCTCTCCCAATAGTGTAGATCAGAGAAAAGGCTGTGTGTCACTTACCTTCTTTATTTAACACTCGTTTTTCTTCATCTGTCAACGTTAGCGGTGGGTATTGGTTATCCTTCTCTGTATTGCCATCCATCGAGTCTGTGTCATTTTCTAAAATTCACAAAATTAATTTTTTTCAGATTTATATGGAAATAATATACCAGCGATTTTTTTTCGAGCATACAAAGCATAGTTTTGGACACTACCTTTTTTAATTGGCTTGATATTTGTGACTCCTGTAATTTTCAAGTTGTTTGATTTCAAATCGTTTGCTTTGACTAGCTTAACATTTCTAATATTAGTAACATTAAATGGTAACAGCAGGGACCTACAATTGTAACTATGGTTAACAATTACTGAAACAGTTAAGTGTGATCGTTTGTACCTTCCATTTCCAGATATTGATTGAACTCGAAATACTTGTTTGGTTTTTGGACCCATTTTTCTGCCTGTAAAAAAATGTATTTCTATTATGTACAATACTTTTTACAAAAAATGTACAGGATTAAAAAATAATTATCTATTATGTGACAAAAGGGGTTACACAGTGTCATTTTCAGAAAATTGTATTCCTGCTCAAAGTTGGTGCATGGACTAAAACTAATTTCAAGATAACAAAAACTCACATGACACTACATTTAAGCAATTTTAGAAATATTCATAAGAGTAAAGTGCCTTTATTTTAAGTTACAAAAAAGTTAAAAAAAATTACGTAATTTTATATGCAGTACTATTTTTGAATTCTAAACATATTTTGCTTTTAAACTTCTTAACTCTCAAAAAAGGGCGCTTTACTACTATGATATATCTAAAATCGCTAAAATCTAGTCATATGAATTTTTATTGGATTCTTTATTAGATTCTAAATAACTTTTTCTTATAAAGTTTTTTGTATCTCTTAAAATAAGGGCACTTTTCTTCTGCGAAATTTCAAAACTCGCTAAAATCTAGTGTCCTATGACTTTTTATTAAACTTTTTTTTATCTTAAAAATAGTTTTAGACCATGCACCAACTTTTATCATAAATAAAATTTTCTGAGAAATCGATAATAAAAAACTTTTCCATTTGTTGCAGACTTTTTGAATGTAGAATCAGGGCTGTAGAGTCGGAGTCGGAGTCTGAGTTTAGAAGGAATTTCTGGTCAGTGGAGTCGGAGTCGGAAAAAATGTACCGACTCCGACTCCGAGTACAACAAAAAATTGCGAGGTGGTCCTTTGCTGCAAAATTAAAACTCAAATTTTAAATAATTTTTTTATACTTATTTTTTTTTTTCTTATATTACACACCATAAAATGTCTTAGTATTTAATTTTCCCGGAGTCGGAGTCGACGTACTAAAATTATCAGGAGTCGGAGTCGGAGTCGACTTTTTTTTCCCTGACTCCGCAGCCCTGGTTAGAATTTCTAATATATAAAAATTGCAATTTGACCATCAAAATTTAAATCTGGCCCTATTTTTAGATTCTAAATAAGTTTTCCTTATAAACTTTTTTTGTATCTCTTAAAATAAGGTAACTTTTCTCCTGCGAAATTTCAAAACTCGCTAAAATCTAGTGTGCTATGACTTTATTAAACCTTTTTTATTTTAAAAATAGTTTTAGACCACACACCAACTTTTATTAGCAATAAAATTTTCTGAGAAATCGATAATAAAAAACTTTTCCATTTGATGCAATTAGTTAAAAAATTAGTTCAAAAATTTACATTGGAAATTCAACTCAAAATTTCACATTTGGTTTTATTTTTAAGTTCTAAACAATCTTTATCTGCGAAGTTTTTTTGTGACTCTTCAAATAAGGACACTTTACTCTTGTAGATATTTCTAAAACTGCTACAATTTAGTGTCATATAAATTTTGATTGGACTTTTATTCATCAAGAAATTAGTTTTAAGCCATACACTAACTTTTATCGAGAATGAAATTTTCTGAAAAATCGAAATTAAAAAACTTTTCCGTTTGTTGCATATTTTTTTCGAAATTATAAAACTTTTCCGTTTGTTGCAGACTTTTTGAATGATGCTGTAGATATTCAATTGTTATTTTTATCCTGCTTTAAAATTATAAGCACATTACGAAGAAATGTGATCGATATTCATTTTTAAAACAGTGTGAATGTACGAAAATGCATACTAAGAAATGTGATCCACATTCATTTTTAAAACAGTGTGAATGTACGAAAATGCATACTCACTGCTACTGATGTATGGTTTGGTGATTATAACTTTCTTTGTATTGGGGTTCTGTACGATTATTTTGGATGGAATTTCTTGCTGGAATACTGGTGTAGCATCCTGGATTTCTTCTATGTTCATGGGTTCATAAATTACATTTTGAAGTTCATTACTACTAATGGTATCATCAGGAACATTTGAAAAATCTCTGTAAGAATAAAAAAAAATGCTATTAAAATTTACAATGATAACAACCAATACTTTTTGATTGTTAGTTTAACAACACAATGTATATGTAGAGCTAATTTTAATACTAAGGCTAAACATTGTACAGTAAGGGATATACAGGGTGTTTCGCTTTTCGATGTGACACTATTGCTATCTCAGTAAATAATAAAAATACAGGGTTGCTTAAAAGGAACAACATTTAGCTATTTAGGAGTGTATTTTAAAAAAGATATTGTTTAATTTAATAATTTCATGGTTTGCCAAAGAAAAACATTTTGCCAGATTCTGTGCACTATAAATTGGTGATAATCAAATTTTCATTTATAAATTACCGTGAAAAGATATTTTACGAAACACTCTTTTTCTAAATGGCAGTCTTAGTAAGTGATGACTTAAATACAAAGATTTTTTTCTTCTTTACAATGACATAATGTTTTATATATTTATTTAGAAAAATAAGCGATATAACTAAAAAATTGAGAAATCTAAGATAAAAATCAACCATTGATTTATTTCGACTCTGGCTAGTCTATCCTGTCACTCTTTAAATGGTGACATTAAAACAAATCGAATGCGAAATTAAAATAGTTGTTAGTATATTAATGTATTTTATACCACTTACTAAGGACATTAGCAAAAAGGTTTTTAAACAATAACATACGTTGATTTACATTATTTCTAGTTAACATATATGATTTTATAAAAAAAAAAAGTACAACTTAAATAGATTGGGAAATTTAAGATACGTTTCATCGACGGTGTTCAAACTACAAACCACAATTTTTAATGCATAAGTGACAACTAGATCAGTGTTTCTCAACCGCCGGTCCGCAAACTTTAAAAATATTTAAATGTATTTAAAGCTAGCACAACTAAAATAATATTGTCACCGGCTGGTGTAAAAAATTAAATACTTCTGGTCTGCAGTACATTTTGGGTTGAGAAACACTGATCTAGATAACATTTCTCAGTTACATTTTGACAAAAGCCCTAAAGTAACATCTCCAAGTGCTCCTTTTATTCTTTCTTACAGCTCTTGGATATTTTGAGAAACCTTAATATTAATACTCTATGATTATTTTAATTTCGCATTGCATTTGTCTTACTGTCACCCTTTAATGAACGTAATGATAGACTGGCAAGGGCAGAAATAAAACAATGGAAGTCGATTTCTGTTCTTTCATGGAAATGTTGATTTTTATCGTAGATTTAACTTATTTTTTAGTTACTTCACTTGTCTTTGTAAATTAACACATAAAATAATACATCAGTGTGGAAGAAAAAAATAATCTTTATATCTAAGTCATCTTATAAAAAACGCTAAAATAGCATTGATACTCTCTTGTTTTGCTCAGTAGAATTTTTGCTTATTTACTAAATCACATGCAGAGGTTACTTATAAATAAAATTAGTACTGATGAAGAAGAATCTCAAAACTGGTCTAGCATTTCTAAAAGAGATGTTTTATAAAAATTAAACTTACTTGTATTATCTTAATGAATCGCTCAAATAATTGAAGCATTTAGCAACCATTTAAGTTCTCATAGCATGTATAGGAGCAAAAATAATAATGGCAATGGTAAAAAAAAATTGCTGGAGGCAGTAACAAACGACTCAGAACATATTAATACTGGAATGGAAACAAAAGCTTTTATGTTTTAAAGAAAGCTTAAAGGTATTCATCGAAGCCATAGATCCTTGTTAAACTGGTAATCTTTATATTTACGATTATAATAACATGTCAGGATTGAAGTTTTAATGTTATTAATTGAAAAAAATATCAAAAGTTATAGTCCCACCATATTAACATATTAAAATATAAATAGGTTGTACATTAAAACTTTGATAATGTGGGCTGAATTTTATTTATTTTTTTAAAATTAAAAAAAAAACACTTATGCATGGAGTTATTTTATGTGTTGTACTCAGTTAAAGACAAGCTGAAAAAAAAAAATTACATAACTGAGTAAACAATTCGGAAAATTGGTTCAATTAATCAGCTGACAAATTTGCTAATGTATAAAGTTTAAAAAATGAAAGTAGATAATATTGTTGATATGACTAACAGCACACAACCATTCTTAAAAATGATCCAAGCACAAGAATGTGCACACTTACACATGTGTACATTTATACAGAACAATGAGCATAAATCATATTAAATAACAATTAACAAGCCAGTACAAATTCCACACATTACAGTGTAACATTCGGTATCAACCAATTCCTGTTATCAGCTGTGTAGTATAAATAAACGACTACTATCACAGCTTTGCTATTTTTAACAATGTTCTATTAAGCACGTTTAATTTTTTAAGAATTAACTAGATTTAAAACCTAAATTCATTAAAATCACAAATAAATTTATCCATCCACTAAAGATCCAACATACAGTGTGTCCAAAAGGAATGGAATATGCTATATATCTCAGTAAATATCTACTTTAAGGAAAAATGTTTTGAATAAAAGCTGTTTGGTACTTAGTTTTCCATCATAAGACAAAATTAATTTTTTTTTTTTCAAATAACAAAAGCGCAATGAAAAACAATTGAATTTTTTTAAATGGCAAGGTACCCCTTTATTACTTTTTTCTCTTTTTAATGATGGGGTCACCTCAAAAATTAAGTTTATGCTAAGACGCCGGAGAATATAGAAAATTTATAAGATCGTATTAGAGAAATTACACCTGAAATGATTGGAAATGTTATAAACGGGTTTAAAAACCGAAAATTGCGAAGCTGTAAATGGTCCACAGTTTGAACAGTTATTGTAGATTTCGTCAAAAAAATTTAGTTCTTATGATTTTTTAGAAATAAATACTAATCAAAATAATTTTTGCGTTTTTCTCAAAAAGTTGCTTAAGTAAGGGTACTTAAGTTTTACATCATTGAAAAGAGAAAAAAATTCTTTATCAAATGAGTATAATATAGGGGTACCTTGTCATTTAAAATTTTTTTATTGTTTTTCATTGCGCTTTTGTTATTCGAAAAAAAATGTATTTAAATTTTGTCTCATGGGGGAAAACTAAGTACCAAACAACTTTTAAACAAAACATTTTTCCCTAAAGTGGATATTTACTGAGATATATAGCATATTCCATTCCTTTTGGATACACTGTATATGGCAATACAGTATATTTAAAATGAATTAGATGTCAGTAATAGCATAAAAATTATGTTTCTAAGTTAATGAAAATATTTTTAAGCTCAGATTCGCCTACAAGAACTAAAAACAACACTAATTTAGTTATTACTTTGCTATGGTGATGAAATAAGTTTCAGTGCCGGGAAAACCGTTCAAAATATTGTGGTTTTGAAGTTGGTTTAATTGCGATTTGGGTTCGGGGCACTGAATGAAAATGGATTCAATTATAAATTCGAACAAAAAGTCGGTTTGAAATGGTTTTCTGTTTGACTTGCGGTTTCTGATCTGTTATTATCATGAACAAAATTAATAAATTTGTGTGTAACTGAAAATTTATTAAACACATTTCAAAAATTTAAAGTAATAAATTGAAGACATGTATAATGTGACCTATGTTCTACTCAAGGATACTCTATTTAAAAATGTACGTGATAATTTTACATAGACTTTGGTTGAACTTTTACGTGCAAGTCAATAATTGTTTCTGAACCTCAACGAGATTACATTTTAATAAAGCGTTTCATTGGATTACATAACAGTTTTGCAAAAAAAAATTAACAGTAAATGAACGTGTGAGATAATAATTCTACGCAAAACCCAAGATAACTTACAATTTGTTTACAACAATTTAAGAATTGCGATTATTTTTTAACTTCTTCACAGATAATTTTTACATAATCCATAATAACATATACCAAGTAACTAAAAACAATTATCCTACAATCTAATAATAAGTTGTTACATTTAAATTAGACCAATTCAAATTGGGGCCTCTTTCGAATAACAAATAAAAGCGAAATTGAACAAAATTATTTTGTAAAAATGTTAAAATGTTCATTGACATGAATAAACTAATAATCTCACACATTAGTCGTGGCATTTAATTATTAAAATTTAGCTAGCAGCAAAAATAAATTGTAAACGTTGTGGCCACAAAGCAAATACTTTTAAATTATTAAACGTTAATCAGTGACACATTTTTAAACAATTAAGTGTCAAATGACAAATTCGCTTTCTCGTTAAGAATTTTTAAACATCAGCGAACGTGAACCTAAATTAATAACTAAACTAGACATACAATAAGTAGTTGCTCATGTTTAAAGGCGTATAAAGATGTGCCATTTCTTGAAAGATCCAAAAATTTATTATGTTAATAAAAACCTTTGAAAAATCATTGAAAATGTTATTGCATTTATTACAATTTCCTTCATTTTAAAGAATTTTATTACATTAATAGTAATTCATGCCTCATAAATATTATGCATATAACAGTTTTATGTTTGTTTAATACTGCTGTTACTTAATTACGTTTTACAAAATACCGATTTGCAGCATTGCTTTAGCTGTGCAAGACATCAAAAATAAAATTGATTAATTTAAAAACAACTTACATCTCTTTGTAAGAGCTCCACTGTCCACTCTCCGAAGATGAAGAACTGTTTGGTGACTGTAATTCATCCCCATGTGAGCTATTTTCACTAGTGAAACCAATATCACTATCTAGATTACTAAAAAGTCCATTGTCGTACTCATTGTTCAAGTTTTCTTGTTCTAACGAAAGAACCGAATCGAAAAATTCCGAAGTCTAAAAAATATAACATAATGTTAGATAAATAATATCGAGTATATAACCGTGTAACAAAAATTTGTTAAATATTTAAAAAAGTAATAAAATAGGGCAGATTTAATTGGTATAAAAGGACACGTTATCTATGTGTCATATGGTGTAACATTTAAATGTCTTTAAAACTAACCATAAGTTCCGCATTTTCGGCATTAAAACGGGCATCAATAGTTTCCAAATCCTTTTTGATTTCAAGTGCAGAATCTAAATCGGCGTCAATTTCTGCAGTCGGTTTTAGAATGTAATCAAGAAGGTTTAAGTTCCACCGCGACATATTGTCACAAGTAATACTTGCACACAAGTCGTAAAACACAGTATTTTTAATCACTTATACTTGACATTGTATTAGCGTTCTGAGTTTTATTTGTATACATGTTTTTCGTCAACAAATGTATTTAAAAAAAACTACGCTCTAAGCTAGACACTGACAGAGTGACACTCTGTACTGCTAAAGAGCCAGCGTGGAAGTAATGACGTCACATTTTGTAATTGTGAAGCTTATTCTGACACCTATTTTACAGTAGGAGCTAGCTTGTAATAATTTCTTGGCTTGACTGCAACCTGTTACACAGTAGGCAACTACAAACTGGTGAAACTCTGCGCTGATACAGATCGGTGCTGTTCTTAGCTAATTACCGTTTAGCTGACCACTGACCACTGACCAGCTATTTAAGCACGGAAAATCACCACAAGTACATATAAAAGTTATAGAATTTGCAAGTAATCAAACTTAAAACAGTGTTGCTTAAGATTACCTGCGTGGTAATATGGCCGCGAAGAATATTATTTACAAAAAAGCTCTCAAATGTTATATGGGGTTCTAATCGCAGTTTATTAAAAAAAGAAGTATCCATTATAACGACTATTTCAAAAATAAATAAATTTTTTGATCTGTTATTAGATTAAACCTTTTAATATCGGAAATATTATTGATCTAAAAAAAATTGAAAATATAGAAGGTGTTTTAATTAACCAAAAAAGTTACCTATTGGTGTGCGGAAACAAAACATTCGGCATAGCTGAAATTAATTTTAGTGGTTCACGATGTCCAAAAAATTTCGTCGTTCAATTTTTTTAAATTTTAAATATTAAACCTTGTACATATACAGCGTGTTTGAAATTCGAGTTTAAACATGGGAACCTTCTCGCTTATTACAATACCTAGAGCATAGGTTTAAATTTGGAAAAGTTGCTGCATTTTAGACTCATTAATGGTCCGTAGATAAATTGGAAATATCTCACACGGTATTCGATAAAATTAAGAAAAACCGTAAAATACGATTTTTGAAAATCGTCTATAACTCCCTTGGAGTAAGGAATATTTCAAATGTTAAAACCCGAAAATAAAAATCACAACATTTTTACTATACATTTTGTTGAATTTTGCTGTTGCAATAGAAATATTAGTTTATAACGAGTTACCCCATTTTGGAAACTACTGTGTCTAGCTATTATAATAAGCAAGATCCCTATGTTTAAACTGAAATTCAAACACCCTGTATATAATTATTAATTTTAACACAGGATTGTTTTTTTTCATTATTCTGTGGTTGCTCATTATTTTTTTTAAATCAATACAATTTTTTCATTGGTTGAGAAACACTAAATAAAGTCCATTAATTTTAGTCTAGCGCAATTAACAACTTTATTTTCGCGGAAACAGTAACAACGACCATAATATACATACATATTTGTATGGAATATAAATTGCGATGTTATTTATTTTTCCTATAAGTTGCATCAGAAAATAACAAGTACGTTCGTTCACGATTATTTATTCATGATAAGATAACCACTAGAAATTGTAGTTTATGAGTGAATATAATTAATAATAAATATACAGGGTGATTGATTGAGAACGGGACTTAAAAATATAGGAAGAATGAAAAAGGGTATGGATCTGAAATTTTGGTTATGAACATAACGGCATCTGATCTGGTTATTGAAAATATTTTCAATACGGCGACACTTCCGTAAATACCGGAAGTCGACGTCTACTTTTTTATTTCAAACCCAATCGTCTAGTTTTTATTGCATTTTTTTATTCAAAACGTTATTTTAGAGGGACTTTTATTAGCACTCCCTATACCTAAGTGCAGTCATTTTATAGATTTTTGGACTTTTTTGAAAATTTTTCGTAACTTTATCAAAAATTTTTAATCACTCGAAAATTGTTGCAGATAGGTATAGAAAATGCTTATATAGATTGATGCAGAATGTAATTTTGCATTAGAAAATGAAAAAAAAAGTTTGGGCATTGTATTTGAAATAAACGAGTTTTAGTGGTTTGAAGTTGTAATAAAAGAAAATTAAATTTTGGGCACCCTGTAAGTAATGCATCGATTGCAAAAACTCCAGGATGTATTCCAAGGTTTCTTGTAGGCATGGTCCAAATTTAAGCGTTTTTTCTTTAAAAATGGCGGTGTTAGATATTATTAAGCATCACGAAGAAAATTAAAAAAATTTCAAAAAATTCCAAAAATCTAAAAAATGACTGCACTTAGGTATAAAAAATGCTAATAAAAGTCTCTATAAAATAACGATTTGATCAAAAAATGCAATAAAAAATAGAACATTGTATTTGAAATAAGAAAGTAGACGTCGACCTCCGGTATTTCCGGAAGTGTCGCCATCTTGAAAATATTTTCATAAACATATCATAACCAAAATTTCAGATCCATACCCTTTTTCATTCTTCATATATTTTTAAGTACCGGTCTCAATCAATCACCCTGTATTTTAATAGCAAAACAGTGTTAATTTGAAGGATATTCGACAATAGAAAAGTACCGTAGTATTTTTGTTAAGTATGTAGGTTAAAAAATTGTAAAGAAAACGTTTCTAGATAATCTCAGCGTATTACACTGTGTCTAAGCAGTGGCGTAGCGAGAGTAAATGGCGCCCGGAGCATAGTTTTTTTTTCGCCCCCCTCGTCCGTATTTTTATTGTAAATTGTGAGTTATAAGTAAATTATTTATTTCAATACAGTGTTAAGATAATGAGAACAAATTTCAATAGTAAAATGGCATTTTAGTTTTATGGCTTTAAATAAATGAAATAAACTTAAAAATATTTTGTCCGCCCGGGGCATCGATATCCCCTTTGCCCCCCTCGTCGCTACGCCACTGTGTCTAAGAGAGCCGTAGTACTTCTTTTATTACAATTATGATGCATTATATGTCACGTTTTCTTCTCTTCTTCTCAATCTTACGCCTCTCTACTGAAAAATGATTTTTTCAATTTTACAGTGCGTAAAAAATTCTAAAACTTTTTCTCCAAAAATATTTTTGTACCATCAAGTATAACCGAGTTATTAACGATTTAAGAAAATGCCCATATTGATTTTTGTTTATTATCTAGTGTGCGATGGAACTTTTTTAAAACATTATAGCATCACAGAAAGGGGAACAATTTGTATAATTTAAACTTTCTTGTAGCTGTTACCGTTTATGAGATCCCAATAGTGGCCCTTTCATGTGAACCGCCCTGTTTATAGAAGGCCGGCCCTGTTAGTTAATTATTATAAAACAATGTATTTAGTAAACATTTCAACGTTATCTAATATTCCAAATGCGGTTTAAATTTCATTTAATTATTTGAAAAATTCAATGCATATCTTTTTTTTTAAATTAACCTAACAAAGGCATTTCTTTGATTATGCTTGAGTTATCATTTTTGGCGTTTTACCGAGCTATAATAACGTACCCAAATTATTAAAATTAGATTATTAACATGATAATAATGTACGTTTTCAGTTTGACCGGAATTTTAAAAACGTAATACACATGTAATTTTAAAACATTTCACGTGAAATGACAGCAGAGTGAGAACAACAATATTTAAGAAATTCGGTAATTTTTTTATATCTTAAAATTATTATTGTTAATTTATTACATTTTATTCTTTGGTATTTTTTTGTTTCGAAAAGGAAGTACTGTAATACATTGGCACAAAACATCTAATGTGGAAACTCATCCATAATAGAACAAGTACAGTTATTGTGAAATAATTAATACAAAATGAGTGATTATTGCAAATCTAACATGGTTAGAGATTTGCATATATCATTATTTAGTTTACAAAGTAACGATAATCTACCGCGTTACTTTAAGAATTAGACAGTCGATTAAATTAGCAAAGTTGGACATAATATATTATATAAGAAACTGAACGGAACGAAAAAATAACAAGTGTTCCCAACTTTCTAAGAAAACTGCAAAAAAATTAAAAAATGACTAAGTTTTTAACAAAAATATCTTTTAAACTTTATCAGATAGAAAAAAGTTGTAAGTAAGTTATTTTTACATAATTTTAAATAAATCGTGATCAAGACACTAATATTTTTTAAAGTTTCTAAATGGTAACCATAGCCTATAGCCATATGTTGATTTTTTTTAAAATTTCAGTGATATACCGGGTGTAATTGAAATCAGGCTCACCCCCTTTTTTTCAGTTTTTATTTTAAACAAACTAAATTTTAAACTAATTTGACAACATTAACAACAGACTTTCCTTATAGTTTGTTGAGTAATGCTTTTCAAGTGAGGTATCCTATAAAAGCTTTGTTCCAACAAGGCTATGTACGATCCGATGTACTATCAGGATTCTGCGCAGTATCGATATCGCATTCCATCACAGCTCTGATTTTTTTTTTCTTGTTCACCAGACGGTTTAGTCGGCTGTTCCATCTGTTACATAATTAATACATGAACTAACTAGTCTGTGTCCCGTCAAAACAGTACTCGAATGAAAGCATGTACTAGCACTTGGATTTTTACACGCATGCACTGTTCACAACTAACGTGAACTCAGGTAGCTATGCATCGCCCTCCCAATTCAATTTAGTACTGGATTCTAAAGGTGTTTACCCTTGCGATGCGCACATTTCTATGAACCCAATAGACAAAAATGTCAGTTACAGTTAGGCCAGTCGTAAAAGCGTTCCAACAACGGCTAATACTGGCCAATACATTTATTAGTACATAGTTCACGCATGCGAATAAACCAGTTCATGTACTTATCCATGAATTGGTTCTAAATCGCTTGTTGGAACAAACCCAAAGTTTTGCCCCTATAGAACGAGGCCTCGAGTTTTCCCCTCATGCGCCTATACGGCCCTGCAGGTAATACACGATATTTATTCAGACATGGATGCAATTTTACTGTATTACGTAACATACGTCCTCAAAAACTGCGTTCAAAGATTGAGCCTTTCAAATTGTACATGATAATGAAATATGTTTCACCTTAAGTATAGAAAACGGCCTTCTAAAACATTTCATGTCTACGTGAAAGCATTACAAAACCAATACGTGTCCAGCTTCTAAGGATAAAAGATTCGTACCTAGAGAAACACGAACCATTAAATTAAAAGTGTATTCTCTTGTTCCGTGGCTGTCGCAAAGATATAAATTAACGTTTGCCGTCCAGATCCCGAAGTTTCGTGACCGCTAGCTGACTCCATCCCACAGGACTCCGTTAAGTGAATCGAAAAGAACAAGTATTAACAGGATACTTTTGTAAAATCACTGTCACGGACATTAATGTACCAGTTCTAAGACACTATGATCCTATTATTTAATTTTTTAATACATATTGTAGTATTGATGCATTAAAAAATGGGGTGTCTGGAAGTTTATTTTATTAGTAATGAAATAAATTTTACAAAGGAAAACCTCAAATGAACTTGAAATCAGACTGTTCTTTAACGTAAAAAGGAAATTATTTCCAATAGCTTTAGATACGAAAAATTTACATGGGACGCACATTTGTGAAAACATTATTCAAGAAATAAATAATTCAAAATGTTCAGGGTCCTTTATTTTAAGTAACGTATAGGCAAGCGTAAAGAAAATACTCGGCATTCTTCAAAATAATTATAGATTATGCAAATAATAACATTAAACGACTTTTGTATTAAACGCCATCAAGAGTTTATATAAGAGCAGTAGAAATTATGTGCGAACCCACAACAGCAGTTCCCAGGAATTTATAACAACAGTGGGAGTAAGACAAGGAGGCACATTAAGTCCTCTGCTCTTTATAATTCTTATGGATAAAATTATTAAAGAATGTAAGCAAAACACAAAGAAAGCCCACTGGGGTTGGAATAAACTAAAACCAATATCCTTAACAGAATTAGCCTTTGCAGATGATGTGGTGTTATTAGCTAAAAGCGAAAAGGACTTGCAATTTAATCTAGGCGTATGGGCAGATACATTAAGCAGATATAATATGAATATTAATATAACAAAGACAAAGGTTATGGTTATAGCGAAAAATCATGAACCAGCTACAATAATGCTAGACCAAAAAAAGATAGAACAGGTAGCAAGTTTTAAATATTTAGGAACAATAATTGCAGAAAACGGTAAATTGGAGGAAGATCTGAATAACAGAATAGCGGCAGCGACGAAATTTTACTACGCCACAAATAAATGTCTGATAAGTAAGAAGGAAATATCAAAAGAGACGAAGACGCGAGTTTTTAATGCAGTGTACGTACCCATACTCACGTACAGTTCAGAAACTTGGACACTAACTCAAAAACAAAAACAAAGAATACAGGTACAGGAAATGAGATTTTTGAGAAGAATAGAGGGATGTAGACTGATCGATAAAATCAGTAACGAAAAAATCCGAAATAAACTTGGAGTAACAGATATTAAGAAAAAGATGGAGACGAATCAATTACGATGGCTGGGGCATTTACTACGCATGCCAGAAAGTAGATACGCGAAAATAGGATGGAAAATGCAGATAGAGGGGAAAAGAACTAGAGGAAGGCCAAGAATAAAATGGGAAAAAGAATTGAGGAAGAGACTAGAAGGAAAAGGAGTCAGCTGGAAAGATGTGCCACAATTAGCCAACGATAGGAAGGAGTGGAGAAAGATAATACAGTAACAGAAAAGCAACCTCGACACCGAAAGGTACAAGAGGAAACGATTAAGAAGAAGAAGACTTTTGTATTAACTTTTTAGGTCTTCACTGATAACAGAGCTATGGAATATATCGTCCTTGCTCAAACTCAAAAACGTAACATTTGAAAAGTAGACGAAAAAAGAGGTATATCAAATGTTTTGCGAATTTATGATACCTGTATTATCTTTTAGAAAGAAAAAAAAGAAGCACTACTATTTGTCAGAGGTTCAAACTAAAACTTACGTTTAGAGATACAATTTTATTAAAATTTGCAGTACAGAGCAAAAAGGTATGTCTAAGTGCTCATTAATCTTCGTGCTGAATACTAAAAACTTTTTTTTTCCTTCTTCAAATATAGTTGTTTATGTAACGAGACCGGACTTTACTGGACGAGTGGGTAGTTCTGAGACGAACCGAAGGCGAGTCCTGGAAGCATAGGAGTCCAGTAAAGACACTTTTCAGGTGTGTTACGTACAATATTTTTTCTGCCTCTGACTAAACAACTCATCATCATGGCAACCAGCTACTTTCTGGCCTAAGCCGGTAAAGATGTATTTTCTGTACGTAAGCAGAAATATTTCTGTCGTGAAAAATTCGGAATTTTCATTTCCACATCCCAATTTTAACAATTTTCTTTTATGGTTATATTTTGTTGTAATCTGTGAAAACTTTTAACATTTGTGGAATAATCACTGAAAAAAACACACTACTAAACATTTTAGAGAGTGTGACCCAAAACACTATGAACTCAGCTTTCATTTATAAAAAAGTGGTTTGTACAAGAATAGGGGCATGGTTTATTTAATTATCCGCTCAAATATGTGCTGTAAAAAATTTATTTAATACAATTAACTCTTAATTTTACGCCCTTTGGCCTTGATACAAAGTTGTAATATTATGTACTTTCTTGTAAGTAGGGGCTAGCCCCTGTTAGAAATAAATAAATAAATAAAATAAAAGTAAATAAATATACTTAATATCAATGCTTTCAAATATTGATTTCGAGTTTTTTTTTAACATTCGTGATTTTTTTGTTCCAAATGTCGACTTTTTTAATTTTAATCAACTTGCTACCACATTTCCAGTTCGGCTTTAGAAGTGGACATTCGACATGTCACCAACTGCAACGAATAACTGAAATTATCGAAATTGGATATGAAAGGAAGCAATATACAACGGCGGCGTTCCTCGATATCGAACAAGCTTTCGACAGGGTATGGACAAACGGCCTCAAATATAAAATACTGCTACTTGATATTCCTGGCTACCTCAAAAAAATACTGTGTTCGTTCTTAGAAAATCGCACATTCAAAGTAATAGTTCAGTCATCAATAACTCCACTTAAAAACATCCAAACAGGAGTCCCACAGGGTAGCGTCTTGGGACCAACACTATTCAACATCTATACACACGACATACCCCAGACTCAAGCGGACCAAGCCCTTTTCGCAGATGATACAGCCCTAATCACCCAGGGCGATGATTTGCACCAAGCAGTGGAGCAACTGCAATTGGCAGTTAACTCAATAGGTAGATGGCTGCAGCGCTGGAACCTAGCCATTAACTACCAACAGTGTGCAGCCAAAGTGTTTTCCTTAAGAAGATTTAAGAATCCTGCCGAAATTCAGTTGAACCACCACGCAATTCAATGGAAAGGAAACTCCGAAACAATTAAATACCTTGGAGTCATGCTGGACACGCGACTAACTTGTCCATAAGTTGAACCAGGGATACGCACGACTGGGCCAACTTTTTCCACTAATCAATAGAAAATCAGTTCTAAAAATTAAGTGCACCTTATTATTATATAAGGCTCTCATAAGACCATTAGTAATGTATGCCTGCGTAGTGTGGGGTAACACATGCAAATACAACTTAAAACAAATCCAAGTCTTGCAAAATAAAGTTCTTCGAATCGCAGTAAACGCTGAGTGGTACGTTAGTAATGTACAACTCCACAAGGAACTCGGTATCCTAACAATAACCGAATATACTAAAAAGTTAACAGTTAAGTTCCACTCCAACTTGCAGCACTGCGAAGGTGCCCACCATTATTCGCTAGGTCGCAAAGACATTCACTCTCGCCTAAAGCGAAGACTGCCCCAAGACATATACACGTAGTGAGTTTGCTGTGAAATGTTTAACCAAGTGTCCTAAGTGTGAGAAAGAAGATCCTCTTCGATAAATTAAGCTAATAAACATCTTACAGCTCCGTTATGAATAACGACTAATGTCGTTGAACTGACTATTATATATTTAAAAAAGAGCACGCAGGCAACTCCAGAACATCAATTTCGTTCGCCGAAAGCCATGTTTTCGTTGATTTGGCGGTGTGAGAACCTAACTAGCTTAATATAAGTTAGACATTCATCCAAATAAACACTAAAATTACGCCCAATAGTGCACGTATGAACTTTTGGAGTCGCTCTTGCAGCTGCTGCTTCTGCAGTACGTGTGCTGGACCATTTTGCATGATGGAATTCGTTGTTGATCGGTGGTTTGAAGTTTTCTATAGCCACTCGATCCTTTCTTTCTTCCCCTTCCGCCCTTTTGATTTTGCTGACTCTCCGTTGACAGGTACTTAATGGTACTGTAGTCATCTGGGGATCTCCAAAACCGTTTTCATAGTAAATTTCGGTTTAAGCTTTCCATAGTTAGTTTAAAAATAAATAACATTTTTAAAATATGCAATTTAAAAACACCTATCAAATTATACGAAATCAAATATTTATTTTTTTTTACACTACGCTTGTGGCGTTCTTAAATATTTAAACTGGTCTATAAGAGACCAACCATTAATTTATTTCTCAGATCTTAGAACAAAAAACTTAAATTCTAAAGTTCACCCATTGGTGTCCTTGAGTTTCTGCTAATTTGCACACGGCACTATACTTTTTGCACTGTACTCTGCTTTTTGAACACTTAAACTAACTCATGTGGCTTTGTTCTCTTCAGTCTTCTGTTCAGGTCATTTACATCGAGAAGTTGGATTGCCTCGATGTTAACGTGCTGATTTAGTCTCGCCTCATGTTTAGCAGCATATCTTCTAATTTCGCTGGCCACATCCTTGATACCTAGATCGCGATGAATGTCACAGTTGCGTACGTACCATGGTGCATTGACGATGTTACGCAGCACTTTATTTTGAAATGTTTGTATTGTACTTATATGACACTGTTTAGCACACCCCCATAGTTGTATGCCATACGCCCAGACTGGTTTCAAGATCTGATTATATATTAATATTTTGTTGTATATTGGCAATTGGGAATTGCGCCCCAACAGCCAATATAATTTCCTATATTTTAGACCCAACTCAGTTCTTTTCTTTTTTACGTGTTCCTTCCATCTTAGTTTAGCGTCTAGTGTTATTCCTAAATATTTTGCAGTGTTTTCGTAAGGAACAGTATTACCATTTATTGTGATGAGCAACGGATTCCTTATGTTTTTGTTCGTAAAAGTAATGTGAGTTGATTTTACCTCGTTTAATTTTATCTTCTATTCCCTGGTCCAATTGAATATCTGGTCACTGGCTAGCTGAAGTTTATTTGTCGTGGCTTCTATGTCCTTATCAACTGCTAGGATTGCAGTGTCATCTGCGAACGTGGCAATAGTCACAGTTTTTAATTCTGGCAGATCAGCTGTATAGAGCAAATAGAGGATAGGCCCAAGGACGCTGCCCTGCGGTACTCCAGCTCTGATATCCTTCAACTCCGAATACTCATCTTCTTGTTTTATTCTAAATAATCGATTGGAAATGTATGATTTCAGTAACTTGGCATATTGTTGCGGTAGCAATTTATTTAATTTGTACACAAGCCCTTTATGCCAGACATTATCGAAGGCCTGGGCCACATCTAAAAACATAGCTGAGCAGACTTGTTTGTTTTCTAACGCTTTCTCTATGACATCAGTGATCCGATGTACTTGGTCTAGTGAATGCCTTGTAGCAAAGTAACTACAGGCAAGAAGAAATAACATATCCAGAGATAAAAAAGCACCAAACGCACAAAATACAGTTGTGTAACCGAGACAATTTACATCGAGAAAGACAACAAATAATTTCTCATATGGCGAAGCAGTACAGAGTAACAAAAATCAAGAACAAAATAATCACACTGAGCAACAAACTATTATGAAAATGTTACAAAACATAATAACTAGACTTGAGAATCTGGAAGAGAGAAATACAGGGGCGGTTCCCCGTAACAACAAATAATGGACCAAAAGGACCTTAGGATAGCTACCTGGAATGCAAATGGACTCTTAAATAGAAAATCAAAATGAACAGCCGATTTAAATCTTTGTTTTGACATATAAGTAACCGGTCTTTTTTCATTGGTTAAAAATTTAGAGACGGTTTTCTTAAAAATAAAAATCATCAATTACAATGCAAACCACTTAAATTATGTTTGCAACCAATATTATTTTGGAGCCCCAAACTTGGTCCCTGATAAAATTTGATATAAATGGCATGCCTCTTGTCTTACCCTGTACTCTTCATTTGTAAAAAAAAATCATATTTACGATAATTACGTCAAAACGTTAGCTTTTAAATGCACAACACAATACATTTTTGAGAGAAAATCTAATTTAGAAGAAAAAATTGCATTATAAGTATAGTACGACTGGCTTTTGGAGTAGGTACACTTAAAAACGTTTCGTTACATATTTTTACGGCACGTAAAATGTATTTCACATACATAAAATCTATTCCATTGACATGAGTTTGAATTTCGCGTAGTTCCGATGAATTAAGAGGCTAACATAGTGGTAGTAAAAGCGTTTTGAACAAAGTTAAACGTATTTCATGTATATATTGCTTTATCGTTATATTCTACAATTTTATTACCTTAGGCGAGATCATTATTAAGAATATGTAACTATTAAATAAGTAGACTATGAGATATCGCTTGCACAAAAAAAGCACATATTCACGCCCATAAAGTTAATTTCAAATTTTTTCTCATGCACTATATCAGTGGTCTCCAAAGAGGGGTGCGCGAGATAATTTTTAATACATTAATATTTTTATTTCCACAGCATAATTTAGCAAATTTTGTGATGAAATTTGTGATTTTTTATTTTGGGGTGCGCGCTAAGCCCGCGGCATTAAAGTAAGGGTCCGCGACCAAAAAAGTTTGGCGACCGCTGCACTATATTATGGAAACGTTCTCTGCATCGTAAACGACATTGTTTTTAAATGATATTGTAATTAAAGGGTTCTAGGACAAGTAACCCCTGGACAATAACCCCCTGTACAAATAACCCCCGCGCAAATAACCCCCCGTGTAAAAAAACCCAGACAATTAAACCCCGTACAAAAAAAAACCCTAACGACTAACTTGAAATATCGGTAAATTATAATATATAAAAATATATATAATAAAAAAAAGTAGCAATTTAAAAAAAAAATTGAAAGCAGAATAACAATATAATCTTCTTCGGGTGTTATCTTTGATCGGGCGCACTCGAACTGCCACAATATATGGCTATATTAATTTATAAGAAGCAGTTTGTATGTTTATCAAAGTATGCATAAACACGTGAAGTATAGGAACAATTCTTGGAAAATATTATAGTGCAATTATCAAAGAAAGTTACTTATTTAAATACAAATGTTTTTCCATAATGTTAATAAGTTTACTCAAATATCTAGAATACTATTGCAGATATAACAATGAAATTTTGTATTTGAGCGTTATGGTATTTTTCGGATTCGATGAAAATATAAAGGTCGCAATACGACTTCCGTTTCAACCGGAAACAGAATCAAAGTTTGAAATTTTAAATAGAACACTGTATATTTTTACATTTTTGGATTCCTCTTAAAATTTACTTATAAAAATGTATAGGGTTAAATGGGTCTAAAGTCAACCGTTTTTATAAAATTTACATTTTTATGAAAATTTTGAGCGATACAGCACTTTCATTTTTTTTTAAACATTTAAGTTATTTAAAAAGGCAGTGGAATTTCTTTTAAAAATTAGATTAACAATAGATAAATTAACAATTTGCGATAGCTACATTTTTAAAATATTATACAGGGTGTTTTTTACGCTTGGTCAAACCCGTGAAACTTTAAACATCGATAACTCATTTTTCTTAAACACAACAAACTATATGTTTTTACATAGTCATGTAGAAAATTTGATTGCCTTTTAAAAACATTCACCATATCTAAATAGATTTGTGTATGTAGGTGTGCGATCATATGCATTGATGTAGTAATAAAATTTTCGTATTACTCTAAGTAATTAAAATTGTTAATAAAAATGTTACTAATTAAAAATACAATACATAAACATGTAGTTAAGATAATTTTAATTGCATGTGTTATACAGAGGTTATCAAAAAAACGATAAAAAGTAAATAGGTCGCGAATTATAAAAATATTACGAGGCCAATAAACATCCAATAGCGTACTGACAATGTCTCTTTTACATTACAGGGTGTTATCTTTTGCTTATGTGCAAATGCAAAACTGTCACGCGCTCCTGTGATGTAAACCGACTTAAAATAAAACAAACAATTAAGTTTTCTAATGGCGCAGTAATTTATAATAAATAAAATAAAACTTGCACTATCAAAACAAAACTTTTCCTGTGCCTAGTTTACATTTTGCATCATCATAAAACTTGCGCTCATTAACTGTTTAAAAGTTTTATAACGCAAACAGAGTAAAAACTGGTTAATTCAAAATTCAATGGAACCTCAACAAAACAGTTTAAATTATGTAAAAGTTTCATCGCGCCAACATTATCAAAATAGTTTAATATCCACGGCCCCTTAAAAACAGGGAGACGATATCGTTAGTCGTCGCCTCACTATGCACACAAATTTACAAATATTCATTTTTTTTACAGGAAAAATCATAAAGGAATTAAATTGAACTTATTAATATTATTTAAAGTGTATTATGAATTATTAAAATCCAACGATGGTTGTAAACAAGCCAATATGGTGCAAGGTAAATTTGATTGAATTTGATGAATCACTTTACTTTTCTTAGTTTGAACAAACAGGGCCGGTCTAGTGGGGGGTGCAGTGAGCGCAACGCACCCGGGCTTCCGACTTCAAGGGGGCCAAAATGTTATGTATGAATTATTTATTTCAAAAAAATAACAAAAATATATAGGGTAAAGGTAAAGGTTTTTTTTTAATTGTTCTAAAATCACCGCTGTTTACCTTCACGGCCTACTCAAAAATATTACGTTCTCCTAATAATTGACAATAAAATCGCGATATCTCGGAAAATATCAATTTTAGGTGTAAAACAGGCTTCATATTTTTAAAGCATAATTCAGTTTTTAAAAGACTGCAACAAAAAATAGGGTGTTGTATTTAAGAAAAATAATTATGGGTGTTTAAAGATTTACAAGTTTGGCCAAGCGCAAAAAACGTCCAATATAATATTTTAAAAATGTAGCCAGTGAAAGTGTTAATTTTTTAACTTTCAAACAATATTCTAATGCTTTTAAAAATGACGTATCGCTCAAAATTTTCATAAAAATGTAAATTTCACGAAAACGGTTATCTTAGGCCAGGTATGCACAGACCGCGGCCCGCGGATCGCATGATTTGTTGGCGGCCCGTCTCACCATGTGATATTTTCACAAGTTACACGATATTTTTTAAATACCTAAATAAAACTTAACAATTACATTACATTACAAAGGTGGCTGATATACGAGGTGTGGACAAAAAAATCGTGTACTGAGCTTGTATGTATGTAGAGCTAATTCTGGTAACGTTGTTTAAACAGCATATGGAAAGTCACGGCAAGGAATTGATACAATTTAACCGTATAATTAATTCATCAGGGGAATTTGTGCTCTAAAAAACTAGGGTGTGAACATCTTTCGAAGGTTGTGATTTTAATAATTAATTTTATAAAATTAACCATCGACAGTTTAAAAAGTTTTTGATGAAATTGAAAGCGAATACGGTGATTTAATTTTCTACACAGAAGTGCGGCGGCTAAGCCGCGGTCAACTATTAGTTTTAAATTTAATTAATGAAATCGAAATTTTCGTCATCGAAAAAAGCAAAAACTTTCCCGAAATAATATGTTCGGCCTGGTTATGTGACTTATATTTTCTAGTTGATATAA
Organism: Elmis aenea; assembly: GCA_947652605.1. Taxonomy (NCBI): domain Eukaryota; kingdom Metazoa; phylum Arthropoda; class Insecta; order Coleoptera; family Elmidae; genus Elmis; species Elmis aenea. The sequence goes on from OX393584.1 coordinate 24,072,641, forward strand.
CTAGCCATTTGAATACGTTAAATACTCGACTTCAGGGCAAAGATCAATTGATTTCACATCTTTGCGCCCACATTTTGTATTTTCAGCGCGATTAATTTATTTCAAAGCCAATTAAAGTCATTTAACTACGTTCATTTTCAAAATTAGCAAAAATATTCTGAAAAATTCAATACCAATACCAACCATATGTATGTAGGAAAGATGGATAATTTGATGACAGCCTTCAAGAAACGATTTTCTAAAAGTAAAATCATTGGTAGATTCATTTAGCAAACCCTTCTCAATTTTTGCCTGAAATTGCACCTGAATCAGTAGGGTCTAGGAAGATTCACCGAAAACCAATTCACCGAAAGCAATTCACCGAAAGCAATTCACCGAATATCAATTCGCCGAATAAGCAATTCACCGAATAAGCAATTCACCGAATAAGCAATTCACCGAATCATCGAAAAATAAATGGATATAAATTACGTGAAATATGTTAATCAAAGATCAGTGTGACTGACCATCCTATTTTGTACATTGGTTGCACTTTTTGGGGTTAAGTACTTATTACTCATATATTATTTTTTTAAATTATGGCTTTATAAGGTGGTTGGACTCTCAAACGTTGTTTGTTATATCCACAATGCACACGTCATAACGAAGTTATGAATTTTTTTGTGAACCGAGGTGCTTATTTTTCCAAACAAATTTCGGCTTTTGCAGGGGTCTAGTTTTTGGCGTTTTTCTCGGGAACCGTTTGAGATAATTTTGAAAACTTTGCACCGTTTTACTTGCAAAGGATGAGCGCATCGGAAAATAAGAAATTTTGAATTTTTTCTAACACGGTGTCATGGCTTACGCGATCGCAAAATTACCATTTCTAAGCACCATTTTCGGACGTCCGTAAAGAATACTAAACACACTTTAAAATGCTTTTTCTACAAGTCATCAGATGCGCCCATCTTTTAGCTACATTTTGAGCCCAAATTCAAGAATATTGCACACGTCATAACGAAGTTATGATTTTCTTTGTGAACCGAGGTGCTTATTTTTCCAAACAAACTTCGGCTTTTGCAGGGGTCTAGTTTTTGACGTTTTTCTCGAGAACCATTTGAGATGATTTTGAAACCTTTGCATTGTTTTATTCGCAAAGGATGCGCGCATCAAAAAATAAGAAATTTTGATTTTTTTCTAACACGGTGTCATGGCTTACGCGATCACAAAAATGACCATTTCTAAGCACCATTTTCGGACGTCCGTAATGAATACTAAACACACTTTAAAATGCTTTTTCTACAAGTCATCAGATGCGCCCATCTTTTAGCTACATTTTGATCCCAAATTCAAGAGAGAAATAAAATAAAAATCTAATTTTAGCGCTCTCCTTTGGGGGGGTGTAACTCCGAAAGGGGACGTCTAAGAAAAAAATTTATATATTAGCCCTCTATAATTTTCGATAAGGAATCACCTCCTGAATTTTTTCGAATTTTTTACGAAACATCCTGTACAATAATTACAATAATTACTTATCTTTACATTTAAATATTATTGTATTTTTATTTTTATTATTATTTGCGCGGAGGTGGTCCCCTTTCGGGTTCCAGTACTGCGACCTATTGGTCTATTGTACCCTCTGGTGATGGCCCCTTAAAGGAGTCCTGTGTTTTTGAAAAACTCCAGTACATATTTTCTTTAAGGGTGTTTTTCTTAACTCTTCTTGGTTGGCTTTTTCCATCCCTAGAAGTCTACGCCGATTGTGTGTGAATCCTTCACACTGGCATATTACGTGAAGAGGAGTTTCTTCTTCTTCACCACATCCTCTGCATATGTCGGTCTCAGAGAGCCCTATTATGTAGAAGTGTTTGTTTAGGCCACAGTGCCCTGTGACAAGTCCTGTGGCTGCTCTGATGTCTGCTCTGCTCATTCTGATATTATTGTAAGTAAATGATAATAAAAATGTTACAATCAACTTATGTAGTAGTTCTTTAACACCTAGTACTTTATTTTTGTTCAAAAAAACTACCGGTCCGCGAAATTTTTTCACAAATTTTACCGGTCCGCGGGCCAAAAAAGGTTGAGAAACGCTGGTGTATTGGACCCAAAGTTCTGGGTCTTGAGGCCCGTAAAACGATTTTAAATTTCTAATTATTGAAGAAAATCGAGCACTTCTTGGTGTCATGTATTGATTTTTTTTTTAAATCTGTCGCTGTACGAGAAGAACAATATTTAGCGGTTTGTTGTTTTTTTTCCATTTATGTAATAATCTGGGCGCGCGCACTTGCTAAACGCCATCTATGTTTAGTGTTTGTGTGGAGCTATGCGTCGACTCGCCTTCCGTGGATTACAGCAAAGCAAGAGCAGTCGCCAGATCCATTTAGTTGGCTGGCATTCAGTTCCGTTATAACTGGGTTCAGAGACTGCACGGTTGCCGATTCTCGATCACAATGTGGACTCGTACATGTGATGGAATTAGTGTTTTATTATTATTAATGACTTACTAATTCTCAATATGTGATAAAATAATCGGAAAATAAAGAAACCAAGGTTCCTATTTAATATTTCGTGTTTTTTTTGTGTTTGAAGTGCTATTTGGTGTTAAATTGTGATTGAAGATGCTGTTCAATAGAATCATAATAGAACTCTCGAAATATTATATTTAATATTTGTCCTATTATATATGCAATTAACAAATATATTTTTATCTTTAATTTGTAGTTGAATTGAATGAAAATTTGCCAGTAACTATTTTTTGAAAAAACAACAATCGTAACATTAACAGCCACAAATTATTAGTTTTTAATAAATTAACAGAGGTTATTTATTATCATGCTTTTTTCAAATTTGAACCAATGCGACAAACTCAAAATCACGATGTTTAAACGTCTCTTGTGTATATAGAAAAGGAAAAGTTGACCTTAAAGTTGATACCTGACAGAAGCCTAAAGGCAATTTTGGTAATAGCCCGATTTTTTCCGAGAATCACTATTTACCTGTGATGCTCCATAGTTCCAGCAAATAAACACCATTTACTATTTGGAAGACGCATTGAGGGGGAGGGGTTTTGTTCACGTGGGTTCCATATAAAAAAGAATAATAAAATAACTTTTTAAAATATTTTTAAGCGTTTGTTGTTCATGTTTCAATTTAAAAACGCTTCACAAACTTCCATAACTTGCCAAAACAGCAACTAGCACATCTCACGCAGTATCTTTTAAATTATGCAAAAATTGTCATTTTGAATAATAGCGAACGGTACTAATATTTTTTTTTTTCGCAGTATTTCTACCCCTCCATTTAAAGATAGCAACTCGTTTTTCATAATCTATAAACAGACTTGTCAGAAACGTATTTAGGAGTTGAGAAATGGAAATCTTAAACACTTCGTAGCAATAGTTTGAGAATTTTAACATAGTGCAATATATTTTAAAACTAAAACAATATTTAGTGAACGATGTTGTGGACTTTAGTTTATGTGGTGTGCGGATGTATATTTTCATTCAAAACCTCGAACGCACATTACACCCAACAATGGGCTGTTCACATCACAGGGGGTCGTGAGGTAGCTGATCATGTCGCTAGGGACCACGGGTTTATCAACTTAGGAGAGGTAAGTTTCGATTTTGGATACATTCTGTCTCATTGTAATTGTAATATTAGTTAACTCTTAGTACATCCGGGCTTACTAAATTAACAAAATCGGAAAGAATTTCACATATCGGGAGCATAACTTCCTAAATAATTGTGTAACACGTGCGCACAAAATAAAAGAAAGTGGAAGAAAAATGCTTTGAGACACTGTCGTACCATTACGACACGGACGTGAAAAATTACCTTACACGCTTTTTCTTATATGGGATATAATTTAGTAGATTTAATGATATTGCTTGTCAATTATGAAACCAGAAACGAGCAGGATTCGTGGCTTCAATCGGGAAGCAGATGATCAAACAACAAAAATGGTTAACTGAAGGTGTTTTAATTTAAATATAAACCAAACAAAACGGGCCAATTCTTTGCAAAATCTCTTAAGATTGAGCAACTATATGTTTGCATTATTTAAGTGATTCGTTTATACAGGGATGCGCAAAAGTATGGAAACAGACAAATATCTAGAAGACTATTGCAGATATAACAATGAAATTTCGCATTTGGGCGTTATGATATTTTTCGGATTCAATGAAAATATTGAGGTTGTCATGCGACTTCCGGTTCAACCGGTTCAAACTTTGAAATTTTAAATAGAACACCCTGTATATTTTTACATTTTTGGATTCCTCTTATTATTTACTTTAAAAATTTATCAAGTTATATGGGTCTAAAGTCAACCGTTTTCGTAAAATTTACATTTTTGGGAAAATTTTGAGCGATACAGCACTTTCAATTTTTTTCAACATTTAAGTTATTTAAAAAGGCAGTAGAATTTCGTTTGAAAATCAGATTGACAACAGATTATTTAATACTGCGCTAGCTACATTTTAAAAATATTATGCAGGGTGTTTTTTACGCTTGAACAAACCCGTAAAACTTTAAACATTGATAACTCATTTTTAAATACAACATTCTATTTGTTTTATCAGAGTCTTGTAGAAAATTTGATTCTCTTTCAAATACATTCACCATGTTTTATACCCCAAACTGATATTTTACGAGATATCGCGATTTTATTGTAAATTATTAGGGCAACGTAATATTTTCGAGTAGGCTATAAAGGTAGACACTCTAGACAGCGGTGTTTTTGAGACAGTTGAAAGATGAAAACAAGGAAATTATAATATTACCTTATCCTGACTTATTTTCGACATTTCTAAAAATGTAGATGTAATTTTACCATTTTTACGTTTAAATCGAGGTTTCTTAAAATTATGCATTTATTCATTGGACTAGTGTGATGGGACAATTACTAAATCCTGTAAACTAATTTTTTGTGTTTCTACAGTATGATTTTCGGTTGAACCGGAAACGGTTTCAACCCTACCTACTTAATACATTATCAATCTGTTTTTATGACTTTGCAAACGATCAAAATCAATTCTATGAAAAATATTGTGGCCCTGATAAGAAATCTCGATATAAACGTAAGATTGGTTAAATTACATCTACATTGCAAAAAAATTCGAAAATTCGAAAGGAAAAGATAATATTACAATTTTCTTGTTTTTATCTTTCAATTGTTTCAAAATTACCGCTGTCAACCTTCATGGCTTACTCGAAAATATTACGTTGCCGGAATAATTTACAATAAAATCGCGATAACTCGAAAAATCCTAGTTTTAGGTATGAAATATGGTTAATGTTTTTGAAAGACAATCAAATTTTCTACAAGACTATGTAAAAACAAATAGTGTGTTATATTTAAGAAAATCGAGTTATCGATGTTTAAAGTTTCACAAGTTTGACCTAGCGCAAAAAACACGCTGTATAATATTTTAAAAATGTAGCTAGCGCAAAGTGTTCAATAATCAATTGTTAATCTAATTCTCAAACGAAATTCTACTGTCTTTTTAAATAACTTTAATGTTAGAAAAAATTGAAAGTGCTGTATCGTTCAAAATTTTCACAAAAATGTAAATTTTACGAAAACGGTTGACTTTAGACCCACATAACCTTTTACATTTTTTAAATTGAATATTAAGGGGAATCCAAAAATGTAAAAATATACAGGGTGTTCTGTTTAAAATTTCAAAGTTTGAGTCCGTTTCCGGTTGAACCGGAAGTCGCATGGCAACCTTAATATTTTCATCGAATCCGAAAAATACCATAACGCTCAGATACAAAATTTCATTGTTATATCTGCAATAGTGTTCTAGATATTTGTCTGTTTCCATACTTTTGCGCATACCTGTATAATACTAATAAGGTTAATTAAAAATCATTCTTCATGAAGAATCTGTTGTAGAGGTGCCAAACTAGTTTTGAGGCTGACAGAAAGACGATACTGGTCTAGCATTTCTACAAAAGATTTTTCATTACAAAAAATAAGTGATTTTTAATTTAATTTACCTGTATAGCAACTTACATGTATCTAGTACATTAATTTAATTCGTAAAACACTTATGTCTTAAAACGGTGTGCGTTGTTCTTTTTTTATTCTAGTAGAATAATGATACACTAAACGACATTGCGGATCTCGATTTGATATAATAGCGTCAAAATAAAAAGTTTGCACTTGTTCCAGTTGATTGGAGTTCGTGTTAACTGTGCAAGAAAGTTCTAAATTCGAGCTCATTACATTTATTTAATTCTTCGTGTCGGGAGATTTGAATTTTATAATCATCTCCCCGCAGAAAAGCGGCATGCGAAGCATCACAACATCCGAAAAAGTTTTTCCTTTGTCGTAAATAATTACGAAGTATGAAGTGTATTGTTATTAACCGAGAAAATTCATATTTCAGTTGCATATTCAGGTCTAACAAGGCACTCGGTACGTTGGCTTAACTCTATCATTGTTTTGAAAATTCACTTTCAGCTGCGTGTATTTACAAAAGCCTTTTCATTAAGCTTTTAAAACTAAAAATAAATTATAATAGCTGAGATGTTCGACTCATCGTGGGTTGCGTGGGTTTCAACTTTGAAATGCCACCATTGCATCTCAGTTTTAACATGTTCTGTTTCTGTTCAGCTCATATCTCGCTCTATCCACAAAAACAAGGCAGGTAATTGTTATACGCTATTAAATAACAATTCCAAAGAATTTTCAAAAAAACGACTCCACAAAAATGTGTTTTACTATTCCTGTTTCATGGGAAATTTGTGTATGAGAAAATGTAACTTTCGATTATCGTCATAATACAAAAATGTTTCAAATAATTAATTTTTTTTTCGAAATACTGTGATTGGTATCCAAAATTTTATGAATTTTAATCGTTTAAGTTTCAAGCGTTGTTTTTGTCACACATAGTACGCGAATCTTGATTGGCTGATAATTACAGATGGGTTTGTAAACCATGATCGACGAACACGCCCGTCATTTGTAGACTTTGTAGTCGTACCAATTATAAAGTAGTGAACTGCAAAATACAGTGTGCACCAAATTCGAATGTTTTGGTTACCGTAATAGTTGGCGAAAATCTGATATCAGTCTCTTGGGCTATTTTTTTGATGAAAACCAGCCTGTGTTATCAAATTTTTTAATCTCACTTTCCATTTGGCACTACAGACGAAAAATTTAATTAATCGTATTTAAAAATTTATTATAACCAAAGCTTTGAAGCGGAGTATGTAGCTGGAGCACGGAGCAATGAGTTTCTGCTCGGAGCTGGAGCGGAGTCCGGAGCAAATAATTTTGAATGCTCCACTATATATATAGTCAACTAGGGTTTCTGTTTAAAAAGTATAGTTTACTTTATATCTCAATTCAAGGGCGCCAAAATAATGTTATTTTTGTTTTTAAATTAATCATAAAAATCTGTATAAAAAACCTTTGTAACATTTGGTTCTATTTTAATAAATAAAGAAGTTATGGTAAATTTTCAAAAATGATGAAATTTCATTTTTCGTCTGTAGTGACAAAATGGAGAGCGATATAAAAAATCTGATGACATAGGCGCTCTTTTCTCAAAAAAATAGCCCAAGACACCCAAATCAGATTTTCGCTAACTATTACGGTAACCGAGTTACCCCGTAAAACATTCGAATTTGGTCCACCCTGTATATGTCGACGTTTTAAAACCATGTACCTACGGCCAAGTTTTCAATGTTTTAACCACGAATATGTTTGAATTACACATTTCTTTTTTAATTAAGTAAATACAGCATAAGGTTAAGCGCAAAAAAGCTATGGTTCTAATATTTTTTGATTCTCTTCCTGATATTTAAAAAAAAGTGTCCCGGTGATGTATGGATATGGCTTAGGCCCTCGAGGTTCACTTACGACTGTACTTATTTTACGAAAGGTTCTGCTGTAAATTACATGTATGCATGTGCAAATATTTTGTTTTTAGGTGACTGCGATCCTAATTTAGAAGTTTATTTAACATTCGTATGCTCGTTCGTTGATATTCTAGTGCACCCGTGCGTCTGTTTTCTTCTGTTGGTATCATAAAGCACACACTTTATTGTATGTTTGTTTTGTTATATTGCAGTGCGCGCGACAACGTTTGATTATTCAACGGCAATGACTTTTTGTAAATAACAAATACGAGGCATAAACAGTCTTGACCGGCGAAGAAATGTGTTGCCGTGTTGGTTGTGCTAAGCCTCCATGGTCCATGAAGGCCATCATCAACCGGTTTACTTTCAGAATAATTGAAGATCAAGAACTACAATGTTGCGCATAGCTCTCTCTTTCTGATGTGTTTCGGTTTTTTTTACGTTTTCGAGAGAAAAATGAGTACCGGATATAATATACTAGTCCTGTACTCAAATACTCACGCCCTACGCACGACAACAATGCCACTTTATGTATGCATTCAAAACGAAATTGCGTGTTTCAGGGCACGAACGTACTTGTTGGGTTATCGACAAATACCTCTAGTTTGCTGGGGTGATATTCATACGGTGTGACAAGAATCTAACGCGTTAGAACCGTAACTTTGATGTTGTTAGACTCTGCAAAATTGGACATCACGCATTTAAATTAATAATAAAACGTGTTGCCTTATCTACAAAACAATTTAAAAATATGCATGGTGTTTCATGAAAAACAAGTTCAAGCCGTATCAAAATAAACCTGATAAAAACATTAACTACTCGGCACCACCATTAGACTATTGATAATTAAAGTCAGTAGCGTAGCAAGGGGGGGCGGTCCGCCCCGGGCGGCACTTTTTCTGGAGCGGCACTCCGGCACTTTTAGTTTACCCAAATGGGGTTAAAATGAAAATCTTGGAGCTAATGAATTATGAAACATTTCATTTATTTTAGGCATTAAATTCCACGCAGTTTTAAACTCTATTTTATTGTAACAGGGATATTTTACTTCCGTTTTATTTCAAACATTTGGCTTGAGGTATAAACCCCTTTTTATATTAACCAATCGACGCATAGCAATTACATTTGTCCAATTATTTGTATTTGTAAATGGAGATGTCCAAAAGTTTCGAAACAGACTGACGGTTTTTCATTACAGTTATTGTTGGGAGGTTTTTAAGTACGTGATGAAAATGTTGGTCATACGCGACTGACCTATGTGTCTGATAATTAGTGCAATTTGACAGGTATATAAAATCCTTTATCGTTTATATTGTATTTGGGGTCATTTCTAGGCAAGAAGAAATTCATAGTAATGTAAGCTTTTTGTTTATGAGCACTTTTGGGCTATTCGAACAATTTATGTTCAGGTTTTTCCGATTTTTACTTTCGCCATACGTAGTGTGAAGAAAGTATTGTTTAAATTAAATTTTTGGCTACAATATGGTGTTGCTTCTTTAGAATTTATGTGAATTACATGTTTATACTTATATTATCACTTTTTTATTTATTGCATTTCAAAATCGAATAAATCGATATTTGTACTACTCGCGCTGCGCGCTCGCACCCAACGGCTCCTTTATCCCATTGTGCGTTAATAAAAAATAAAAAAATTACTCATTAGAAAAGTTTTAGCATTGGAACCATATTTTTACATACCTTGACCTTAAAAACTTCAAAATAAAGGCACTATCGGCTTTTGAAAACTTTCAAATGTCAACAAGGGATAAGATTTGGTTGATTACAAAATTAACCCTGCCGTATATCACACGAACCATGCGTATTGTATTGCGCTGTCTATAAACCCCCAGTCAAGCATTTTATGCAGATAAAAATTGGATGTTCACAGACAAAACTAGTTTGTGTTAATTAAATGTTCCCGTTTCTGTAAAAAAAAAAATTGACATCGTTATTTGGTTTTTGTTTCAATCATTCTGTTATCATCCTCGAAACAATCGAAATCAAAAAAGAATCGGGAGTAGGTAGTTTTGCCGACTCCCGGCTCCTCAAAAGAGCTCTTTGACTCCCGACTCCCCATCCCTGGTTGTAATAGCCCTGATTTTCGTCTTTTGTTAATTTATTTTGTTTTCTAACCCAGTTTTGTTTTGCTTCAGAACAATTTTCCCTTTCATTTGCTTTGCGTTGGAAATTATTTAGATCTTATACAACTACGCATTATCACCTTTTGTGATGAATACAAACTAAATTTACAAATTTAAGGTTATGTGAATTTCAAAAAATTAATTAGAAATTACTAGAAGTGTCAATAAAAATTCACAAGAATAATTGTTTATCAAATGCAGTACTTATCACTGTTTCTATATGCTAAAAATATTACATTGGCACAACTGCGTCCCTAAAAACTGTTTTTTTTTTCGTCTGAGCACTCACAACACCAAAGTGTTTAACTGCCGCTCGATTCTGATCAAAAAGGGTTGGTATTGAAAGTAATAAAGTAGCATTTTTGTAGGCAGAAACAAAACACTATAGGGGAAAGTCGGGTAATATCGGACAGCGGGTAATATCGGACAAGTGGTTTTTCGGGCACTTGCCATGCACAGAGGCACCTATCGCGATATTGGCTGTTGACAGCAACTAGTAGAAGGAAAACGCACACTACATTAGAATGCGTCGTTTCCGTGTGTCAAAGCAATAGAGTTTTTTCTGTTTAAAGAGTGTTTTTTCGTGGACGAAGCTAAGTTTGGAGTGCTGATCCTGCTTAAACGTATAAGTACAATCACTTTCTAAGTGTATTGGTAGCAACAAGAAATATTTTTTTTAATGTTTTACGCTTAAATCTGATCATGCCTGGACAGTAATAAAAATTTGTTTGGATAACCAAAAATATGTAATTTTCTAAACATTAAATCATGTCCGATATAACCCTCCAACTTTTTGAATGGGCAAAAAGTAAGGTCTTTTTCGATTGCCTAAAAATGGTAAAAAATTGCCCCCTAGGGGTAATTGCTTTTATGGGTGTTTGTACAACATATCTAAGTATGCTTTGATGCGTAGTATGGTCAAATTGAGCCTTTAACAAATTCACAAATAGTAAAAAAGCTTAACCGTCCGATATAACCCGACCTTCCCCTAGGCATACTTGAAAATAATTGTAAGCTATGCAACTAACGACCATGAATAACTTTTGCGTGAAACATTTTTTATTATCTTTACTAATAACAGAGTTACGGAATAATTAGTCTTGGTTCAAACTCAAAAATGTAACATTTGTAAGAAATTATTTTCGTAATTACCTTAATTACTCAAAAACATTAGATTCTAAGCGCACAACACCTTATAAGTTTTTGAGGGAGAATCTAATTTAGAAGCACAAAATTGCATCAAAGGTATTGTAGGACTGATTTCGGGTAGCTACACTTATAAACGTTTTACAACGAGTAGTTGCTTCACATATTTTTACGGCACGTAAAGTGTATTTCATATACATAAAATCTATTCCATTGACATGAGTTTGAATTTCTCGTAGTTCCGATGAATTAAGAGGTTAACATAGTGGTCGTAAAAGCGTTTTGAACAAAGTTAAACGTACTTTATGCATATATTGCTTTATCGTTTTACTCTACAATTTTATTACCTTAGGCGAGATCATTATTAAGAATATTTAACTATCAAATTATAGTCGACTATGAGATATCGCTTGTACAAAAAAAGCACACATTCACGTCCATAAAGTTATTTTCCAATTTTTCGCATCTAATACATTTGGAAGCGTTCTTTGCATCGTAAAGACATTGTTATCAAATTACATTATAATTCAAAGCCAACGATAATTACTAAGGCGATTTGGGTTAAGCAAATACATTGTAAAATATTCGTAGCACTTACAAATTGTTACATGCAAATTTCTAGGCCAAAGATTAATAAAGCAATTGTTTTTTTAAGTTTGATACGTTGTGTAATTACAGTAGCATAACAAGGAACAACGAGGATTTGTTTAAACTGATAAAGTAAAAGATATTTGCAAGTTTCTTTAGTTATCAACTGGACAATAACACAGCCGAGATAAGACAAGGCTTTGACAAGGTGTTTGTAAAAATAACGCATGCACGTCAATAACACAATGTTCTTTAAAAGAAATTGGAAATTACGAGTCTAGAAAGTGAAATAAGTTGAAAAAACTTAACGTAAAGACAAAGGATAAGGACTTTTTCATTGTTTTTAAGATTTTTATTTTATTTAGTCCTTAGTTCTTCTACTGTAGGTGTGGGCCTGTTGAGTTGTGCTGATTTTTTCCCACGGTTTTCTGTCTTGTGCTAACTTTTTATCTCTTCCTATTTGCTGTTTTTATCCGTTGCTGCTTTTTTAACTTCGTCTTGCCAGGTTTCTCTCCGTCTACCTCTTTTGTTTTTTCCCTGTGATCTTGCTTAATAGGCTTTCCTGGCCAACCTTTCTTCTTTCATTCTATAAACGTGACCCAAGCGACCCAGCTGTCTTTTCCGTATTTCTGTTTCCACTGATTTCATCTTAAATTGTTCTCTGTTTGTTCCATTTCTAGATCTGTCTTATTGTTTGTTTTTCCTTCGATTTTTCTTAAAATTCCTGTTTGTAAGTGTCCACTTTTCACTTCCGTCTAAAAGTGGCTGGGGTGACTGCCTTTTTAACTACTTCTGCTTTTATTCCTTTTGGTCTTTCTGTGTTTCCAAAATATGTAGTTCTTAAACTGTTAAATATTCTTCCCACATTTCCTGTCCTTTCGCTTATTTCCTTGTCCATTCCTCAATTTTTCTCTATGATCACTCCTAAATATTTAAAGCTACCTGTTCCTTTATTGTGATGTTATGCCATTTGTTCTTTGGTGTAAAGATAATAGTTTTGTTTTTTTTCTGTTTTTATTTTTATGCAGATTTTTTTAAATTCTAGATTTCGAGTGTCTGTATTATGTTGCAGATTATTTACAATTTCCGCGACTATAACCATGTCGTCTGCAAACATGAGCTCTGTTATATATTTTTTCCATCCTATACCTACTTACCTAAATGAAATGGTCGCAATTTTGTTTCGCTTAATTTATTGCGCCACCTATCACGACTGCGAACAGAATGGACTGAGCACTCATCCTTGTTTTAGGTCATCATTTATTTCAAACTTTTCCGATTCTTCGTCCTGGGTTCTTAAAATATTAATCGTTTTTTTATACATCGCTTTTATAATGTCAATTGATTCTATGTCTATTCCCTTTCTTTTTAGGCCTCTCAATACGTCTTCTTTTTTGATTCTACAGGGTGAGTCACGACGGACGCGTCGGAGTTTTATGGCGAAACGGTTTATATTTTTCAATTTCTGTCGCTGTTAGATTATGTAAGTCAATAAGGGCTACATTTTAAAAATATTTTCAAATATACAGGGTGCTCCAAAAAAGAGTGCTATATCAAAGTTATACTTTTTCTTATGGAACACCCTGTATATTTTTACATTTTTGGATTCCTCTTTAAATTTACTTCAAACAATGTAAAAGGTTATATGTGTCTAAAGTCAACCGTTCTCGTGAAAATTGCATTTTCATGAAAATACAATATTTTCAAAAATTTTCAACATTTGAAAACTTTGACAAGTCTGAAGAAATTCGCTTGGAGATAAGATTGACAATAGATTATGTAACACTTTGCACCACCTACATTTTGAAAATATTATACAGGGCGTTTTTTACGCATGGCCAAACTTGTGAAACTTTAAACATCGATAACTCATTTTTTTTAAATACAATGCCCTATATTTTTTTGCACCGTCTTATAGAAAATTTAATTCTCTTTCAAAAACATTAAGGCTGTTTTTCACCTAAAATTGATATTTTCCGAGATATCGCGATTTTATTGTTAATTATTAGGGCAAAGTAATATTTTCAAGTAGGCTATGAAGGTTGACAGCGGTAATTTGAAACAATTGAAAGAAAAAACAAGACACTTATAATTTTATAGTTTGCCTACACATTTTTGACATTTTTTTATAAGAAAGTTGTAGATTTACCATTTTTACGTTTAAATATAGGTTTCTCATCAGGGCCACAATATTTTTCATATAATTGAGTTTGATCGTTTGCCAAGTCCTAAAAACCGATTGATAATGTATAAGGTACGAGAACGGAACGCTGATTTAAAAAAAAAGTAATACTGACTTGTCTAATTTTACATTTAAAAAAAAAACATGTTTGGTACTTTTTTCGGTAGAGTGTCGTAGTATCGTATCGTAAACAGACAAAAAATGGTTAATAGGATTTAGTTATTATCTTATAACACTGAACCAATAAATAAATGCATAAATAATTTTAAAAAATCTCTATTTAAACGTAAGTATGGTAAAACTACAACTTTCCTATAAAACTATGTCAAAAGGGTGTAGTCAAACGATAAAATTATAAGTGCCTTGTTTTTTTTTTCAATTGTTTTAAATTACCGCTGTCTACCTTCATAGCCTACTTGAAAATATTACTTTGCCCTAATAATTAACAATAAATTCGCGATATCTCGGAAAATATCAATTTTAGGTGAAAAACAGCCTTAATGTTTTTGAAAGAGAATTAAATTTTCTATAAGACGGTGCAAAAAAATATAGGGCGTTGTATTTAAAAAAAATGAGTTATCGATGTTTAAAGTTTCACAAGTTTGGCCAAGCGTAAAAAACGCCCTGTATAATATTTTCAAAATGTAGGTGGTGCAAAGTGTTACATAATCTATTGTCAATCTTATCTCCAAGCGAATTTCTTCAGACTTGTCAAAGTTTTCAAATGTTGAAAATTTTTGAAAATACTGTATTTTCATGAAAATGCAATTTTCACGAGAACGGTTGACTTTAGACACATATAACCTTTTACATTTTTTGAAGTAAATTTAAAGAGGAATCCAAAAATGTAAAAATATACAGGGTGTTCCATAAGAAAAAGTATAACTTTGATATGGCACTCTTTTTTGGAGCACCCTATATATTTAAAAATATTTTTAAAATGTAGCCCTTATTGACTTACATAATCTAACAGCGACAGAAATTGAAAAATATAAACCGTTTCGCCATAAAACTCCGACGCGTCCGTCGTGACTCACCCTGTATAGAACGCCTTTTTCAAATCTTTAAAACATAAATGTATTTTCTTGTTTTTGGTTAAGCTCTTTTTACTTGTTTTACTTGTAAACACAAGCAACCGAACACGCTTGTCCCCTGATGCGCTTTATAGTCGTACCAGCCTTAAACTACTGAACATTAAAACCATTTGCTCTAATAAGTAGCAACAACCAGGGTGGATAAAAATCACGATTAAAAAAAATATTAGAAAACACGATTTATTTAATTAAAATCAGATTTTTTAAATTTAAATCAAATGTACCATCTTATCGAATTTAGTAATATTTTTGGTTTTTGGCAAATTTTAAGAAAAGTAATAAAAATAGATACGAAAACCCATACATTTCTGAAATCAGAAACAAATAAGCTCTTTAATGAACCCATAGCCAACTATAGGCTTGCTATTTAAAAAAAGCAAGTTCTGCTTATATCTCAAAAACCGAGTGTGCCATGACTTTTTAGTTATTTTTTTCTAATTCTACGTACAATTATCTACAGGAATCATCTTACAGTTTGGTTTTACCATAGGTTTTTAACATTGAAAAAATCGCCTGTTTTTAGTTTTTTCAAAATATTTAAAAAAGTTGAACTTGAAGGTCGATTGTCAAAATGGCATTAAACTTGTCTTGAAATCCTGCCCATCTTTGTTAATTTAACCGACTATGTAACTCTTATAATAACAAAGTTACCCATGCAACATATGTAGTTTATGGCCACCCTGTATACATATACCGGGTGTAAATGAAGTGTGGTACAACCACGTTTTTTTTTATTTATTTTTGATTTTAGATAAATGAAATTTTAGATATATGATATGTGCAAAAAATCGGGCTTTTTGAGCACATGCATACAATTGTTTCACTTCCGGTATATTTTTACATTTCTGGAAAGAGAAAGCGATTTTGGATACAACTGCACTATTTTGGTTAATTTTTATATCCTCAAATATTAAGTGTGCCGTGATCAGCAAAAATTAAATTTTATTATGTCGATAATTGTCCAAAAAACGTTTTTGTAAATTTTAAATGACATTTAGGTTAGTTTGATCGGCTTTGAAGGTTGCGGAATCGGTTTTTTGACAAAAAGTCAATTTTTTTGAATAGAACTATGGTGGTACAAGCGGTTATTTAAATGGAGCATCTTTTAACGGATCCATCGATACCAATAACTTGTATTTTTATTAAGAATCTGCTTTAAAAGATTCAAATTATTGTTAAGATTTATTAAGAGATCATGTTAATTGCAGTACACTGTGCATAACTGCAACAAAACAAATTATCGTGGTTTTACGTTTAACTACTATAGTCATTTAATTAAAAAGTTTAAAAAACCATTTTTACATAATGCACATATCATACATTTCATTGATCTAAAATCAAAACTAAAGAAAAAAACGGGGGTGTACCACACTTCATTTACACCCGGTATACCTATTGTTTGTTTTTTTTTTTATTTGTGAAAACAAAATTTTGTTTTAGTTATTATAAATATGTTATTGTGCTCATGTAATCAGTGATTTAAATTGGTAATTTAAAAAAAATGACTTGATTAAAATCATGATTTAAATCGTGATTTATATTATGATTTAAATCGTCATTTATATTATGATTTAAATCGTGATTTATATCAATTGATTTAAATCTGCTCAACCCTGTCAACAACTACAGCATCTAATGTTGTACAACCGTGTACATTGCATGCAAAATGTAAAATTAACTTAAATATTCATGACGCACTGTATCCACATTTCTTTACAAACGTTTTTATCAGTATTAATGTATTTTTTGTTGTGACTAAACCCAAATAAGATTTCTATTTTAATGTTTTTTCATTTTTTAATGTCATACACTTGTCTTTCAAGTGGAACTAAATAAACTGAATTGAATTGAATTGAGCCGAATTGAATTATCGTTCACTTCGTGCACCGAGTTTAATGACTGCATGGTAATGACAAATAACAGCAACAATGTATTTTGCTGCGTTTTTTTGTTAATTGTACGAGTTTCCTAACATTTTGATAATTTGTCGTAACAAAAAATGCATTTGATAAGACATTTGTCACTTTACGTCGGTGTATTACTTCAATTCTTGTAATCCGTATTAATTTCGTAATTATCTTACAAAATATTAGCGCTGCGCGAAAAGCTACAAAAGGAGTATTTATGTAATATATTTATGTTTTCCGCTCTGATAAATACTGCGACTGGCTTTTATAAAGCTCATTTCTTTTAGAGATAAGACATTCCGTTACTTTTTTTTTAGCAGCGCTAGCCAACTTGTTTGTTTAATACAGCTATTGTTAATTTAAAAAAAAAAACGTACCTTGCGGTAATCTTATCTTATAATTGGAAAATCCACGAATGATTCAGTTCAAATGTAGATTGTTAAAATTTGCTTATCTAAATCTAATATTGTTTAAAGATTAAGAATTACAGTATAAAATATGGTTATTTGAATTTTTATTTTCTAATTTTTTGGCACTCAAAAAACCGAATAGTCAACTTCACGAACGTATTTCAGTAATTCAAAAATATACAGGGTGTTTGAAATTCGAGCTTAAGCATGGGGTTCTCGCTTTTTATCAAAGTTAAGAGTGTAGGTTTAAAGTTGCTAAATTCGGTGCTCATTAACCCGAAAAGTAATTAGAAATATCTCAAACGGTGTCCCAGAAAATTATGAAAAACCGAAAAATACGTTTTTTGAAAATCGCTTATAACTCCTTTGGATTGTAAAATGTTTCAAATGTGTAAAAACATTGCCTAAGCAAAACCGTCGGATGGCAATCGCAATTTTTTCCTAGGTTGATTCGTTTTTGTTTCATGGCAACCAACTTTATTTATTATTTTACAGTGCGGAAAAAAATTAAAACTTTTTCCCCAAAAATACTTTTGTACCGTCAAGTATAAACGAGTTATTAACGATTTGAAAAAATGCCCATTTAGATTTTTTTTGTTATCTAGCGTGCCGTGAAACTTTTTTAAAACATTAAAGCTTCACTGAATAGGTCTCAGAAAGGGGACGAATTTGCCTTCTTTGTAGCTGTTACCGTTTACGAGATCCCAATAGTGGCCCTTCCATGTGGACTACCCTGTATAATTCGAGTAATCCAGTTTTAAAAATTAATGAATTGTAGTGGGAAGTTTAATTCTTTGGTCAATGTTGCATGACCAAACAGCCAAACTTAAGGAGCATGTTCCTTGAGTCAATTTAAGCAAAAAATGTTTTATAAACCATAGTCCAAAATTCGATGGTTATCGAGTTATAGTATAGAGCAGGGGTGGCCAAGCTCCTTGATAGTCCGAGCCATTTTTCAAAACTTGAAATTTTTCGCGAGCCGCAATTAAATACGTATTTAAAAGTATGCAAAAAAGGTATTAAAAAAAAAATGTTCACAGAAATTATATTTATTGAAAACATAAATAAAAGTACAAAATATGTGTATTGAATTTAAATATTAAAAATTAAACACATTTATTGTACTTCTCTTGATAATTCTTTAAAATTTGGTGAATAATTGGTGACAGCATTTCTCAGTAATTTTTTGAGATGCTGGTTAGTTAATACTGATCGGTCAAAATCGGTCTGGAGTCGGTCGATTACGGACGATTACGCCACTGTTTATGTTCGTTCGCGCAGTTTTCGATGAGTCATATCATTCTTAACTTGGACGGAAATTAAATTTGTTACAACGTTGCACTTAGTCTTTCATATTTGTTGTCAGTAATTTAAAAGACATTTTGAAACACATACGGAACGATAATAATTTTTTAAAATATAATAGCACAAAAATGAAAAGGGAACGGGTACATTTATCGAGAGCCACAAATAATCCTTCAAAGAGCCGCATGTGGCTCGCGAGCCGCAGGTTGGCCACCCCTGGTATAGAGTATAGACCTTTAAAGTTCATAAAAACAAGGAACAATTTTAACATAAAAAAATATGAAACACCGCTTTTATCTTCTAAAATATTGATTTAACAACAAAATGTTTTTGATAAAAGATGCAACGCTATCTTTTTTGCGCATTATGGTATACTCAATTTTTTTTTTACGGTTTATTTGCTGGTTATTTTAAATAGTTCACCCTGTATATTATAACATTTTTGGATTCCTCTTTAAATATTCTTTATAAAATGTGAAAGGTCATATAGGCCTAAAATTAACATTTTTTGAGTAATTCACTTGTTTTTGAAAATTTTGAGCGATGTAGTAATTTCAAAAATTTCCAATATTTAAGAAATGTGTGGTGACAACCGAAATTCGCTTGGAAGTTATGCTTCCTATAACTTTGTACACGATTTATATTATTTAAAATTTTAAAATTTAATCCAGGACATTTGTTACTTTTGATCGAATGCGTTGAATTCTTAAATACTTGATATTTTTGAAATTGCTACACTGTTAAAAATTTTCGAGAAAAAAATTAGTTTCATATTTTATCGTTATAAAGTACATTAAAGAGGAATCCATAAATGTAATAATATACAGGGTGTTCTATTAAATATAACTAGCAAATAAACCGTAAAAAACAAAACAAAATGGAGTATACCGTAAAGGTCAAAAAAGATAGCGTTGCATCTTTTGTAAAAAACATTTTGTTGTTAAATCAGTATTTTAGAAGCATTTCATACTTTTTTATGTTAAAATTTATCCTTTTTTTTATAAACTTCAAAAGTCTATAACTCGATAACCATCATGTTTTGGATTATGGTTTATACAAAATTTTTTGCTTAAATTGACTCAAGGAACATGCTCCTTCAGTTCGGCTGTTTGGTCATGCAACACACTGTATAGCAGGAATTAAATGACAATGAACATTTTTGCCAGGCAAGTGAACGCGTTTGTTAGTTACTTCTTTATATGAGATTTAAGAGATTGTGATCTTTTTGGATACAAGAAATTACTGTTTGATATGAATGTTCCAATAAAGTTCGCAAAGGTGTTGCTTGGAGGTGCCATTTTAATGTTGAAATATTTGAAAATTTAAAATCGATTGCTAGCGCAAGACTAATTCACGAGCTGTCATTCCGAGATATTCCTCTAGTATGATAGATGATACTCAAATGCTTTACTGATGCATGTATCGAGAATAAGCCGTCTGCGATGTGTTTAACGGTAATTTCATACGATGCTGAAACCAGAAATTGAGATATAATCACTTTAAGATGTACTTAAATTACTAAAATGTAATTAGCAGTGCATGACTGTTGTAAACTTTGCATGTTTAAAGTAGTCGTTGGTTGCTAGACAAAATATTGAAAATTCGCTTCGGGTAAAATCGTATTTCACAGAATTTATCAAGCGTTGTTTTTAAAACAGAACTCAGTTTAGAACAATAACATTTGTATTCGCAGAGCGTTTTGTACATCTATTTATAACGACAATCGAACACAACAAAGGAAAATTATAAATTGAATATCAGAAACTTTGTCTCAATCCGTGGAAAGAATTAGAGAATTGAAGCACAGGTTATTCCAGAGATTATTACCAGCTTAACTTTCCTGTTTTTTTTTAAATTAACAATAAGCCTAGCAAACATGCACAACGCGCGGCAAATGTATGGAATAAAGTCTTTTAAAATCAAAGCAAAGTTTGGATTTTATTTTTTAGATCACGAATTTTTTATTGAGTTTAATTCTTGATCCTCATTTGTTTTCGGGTAATGGCATCTTCAACATTTTTTTAAATGGTAACCCCTTTTTAAAATTCTAACAGGGCTTTTAATTCTCTAAATGGAAGTATAAACGTTTTGAATTATTACATAACAACATTTTCGAACAAAACACATTCGGAAATTGAAAAACTCAAACTTTATTATAACCAAAATTAATCAAATACTCTGTTGCTAAGCCGGTATAATTATCGAAGAATCTTATCCATCTTATGTTTTTACTTGTCAAGTAAATAAAGTCAAACAGTAACTCTTTGAAATCTAATATGGGACTATGGCACATTTAACAGGAATACATCTAATAGAAGGTTTAATTCTTGTTGTGTGCTATTGTTATGCATTACCCATTACTGAACAACACTAATCCCTGATATATCGTTTCGTATCGGTATTAGGGATTGTAAATTTACCGACTTTTTGAATTACCGGTAATTCGGTAAAACTGTCAATCAAAACCGGTTTACCGGTAATTTACCGGTAAATCATATTATTATATATATTTATATTATATTGTGTCTTTTTAATTTTTTGCGGTTACTAACATTTTTAATGTAGTTTTCGGAGTTTATCCGCGTCTCCCCTATAGTGAGAGCTTGCCGAAACGCCGAGCCAATTTAAATATTACCTGGATAAACTCCGAAAACCATATTAAAAATAAATATATTTATATACATTTATTTATTATGGAACTGATTGAGATAGTTGAAGCCTAAACTATACCAATTAGTTTTTTCATACAATATATTAGTTAACAGTCATTAACGTATCTAATATATTTTTATGTAATATTAATATAACACAATATAAAATGACAATATATATTACATAAAATAAAAATATTACAAAAAATATAATCCAGCATTACAAAAAACACATGAAAATAAAACTATTCTGAACATAAAATATAAAATGATTTAACATAATATACCTATGTTGTCAAACTATTAACAATATTTTTTATTTTAAACTTTTCTTAAAAAATAACCACGTAGAAAATATAATTTATCTTAACTATCGTCTCCTAATTACGACCTAATTTTTGTACAAAACAATCCAGCCACGGAAAAAGCTTTTTCGGATTCTACTACACTTGTTGGTCGAGTAGTGAGTAAACAATCAAACAATCATATGCCGTTTGTATGCTTTCCCCTTATTTTTTCTCTTTGAAAATACGTCAATTTTTTTTCGATTATTTGATTTAGATTTTTATCCTGATTAGAAAGATATTGTAAAATTACCGGAATTACCGGTAAAAAACTGGCAAATTACCGGTGAAATTTTAAGAGCATTTTTTACGATTTACCGGTAAACCGGTAAACCGGTTTACCGGTATTACAATCCCTAATCGGTATACTTTGTAATTTTCAAAGCAACTTTTCAATTTCCACACAATCTCTTAATTCTTACAACAGGAGATATCCCAATGGAGAGCTCTGAACTGGAACACGCGACACAGAACGCAGGAAATGTGGGAGATCAATAAATATCGTGTAGAACAATCAGACAAAACCTGTTTTCAGCATTATATTATGAACCCTGTTTACTAAAATAAAACACCGACTTATGTTCGCTTTTATACAATCAAGTTTAATTAATTAAGGCAATTGTAGCCTAAATCACAGACGATTAAAATACATTTAGTTTATGTACGAATGAGAAACATTCAAAAATTTGTCGTTGTTTTTTGTTTAGCTCGGATGTTTAATTGACATTGAATGATTTTTTTGGGTTTTAATTTCAAACAAGTTTTTATTCAATGACGACTGTATCGGTTTCAGTATATGAATTAATATTTTACAGTAGTTTTTTTTAATTGTACATGGTGCTTTAATATAAATATTTCGCCTATTTTAAAAGTAACAAAGTGCTTTTAAATATGGGAAACTTGATGTATACGCTAGTATATAATTTCGGTATTCTACAGAACGCCTAGGCAGTCGAGTGGAATTTGCAAAGTATGAAATAATAATGATCTTATAACACATTGCCTAGTCGTTATATGGAATTTGTTGCCTTTTTATAAAACGCCGAATGTTAGTTGGGTATAGTGCACAATATATTATTTTAATAACAGTCAAAACATTTTTTTGTGCGATCGTACTAGGAACAGTTGTTTGACGGACGCGTTAGCAACCATAAAGTACTGCATTTCCGGCCCTATCCTTAGCAACGGCCGTAAAAGTTTTTTCGGCCGATACAGCGTACGAAAAAGATCATTTGCATTAAGCAGAACGGAAAGCGCATGTGCGTGTCTGAATATAAGTTCTCTGAGATTATGGCTTCCCCGCTAAGGGTAGTGACGTAGAGGTCTTTAGGTTGTTAACTGTCACGTAGTTTGTAACCTAATATTTTCGTGTTGATACTGTTACTGAATACTGAATAAAAAATTAGTGTTAATTTACGTATGTTCTACGTTAAAGTAATTTATATATTTATATAATATTAAATTTATGAATAAAACATTACAATCGCACAAAAAAAAAGTTATTTAAATTATGTACAGAATTATGCAAGTACGTTTCCACCGCTAACAGCATACGCCGTCATCTGTCAGTGATAGAATGTCACGTAGTTTCTAACCTATATTTTTAAAAAATACTAAAAATTTAAATTGTTTTTAATTCGATCGCACAAAAAATGTTATATGCACCTCGGTCAAAACGTACTTTTTCGTCCTTGCTGGCTTCGACTGGCCGAAAAAAATACACGTTTTGATTTTCTTACAAACAAAAATAATAACATTAATAATAATTATAATAATCTTATGTGCGTCCTTATTATTGCAACGAGTTATAAAAATTAAGCTGTGAACAACCTTTAACCTGGCTCTTCATTACTGATCAGGTAAATGAGGGTCAAGTCAAAGGTTATTATTTTATACTTTGCCAAATACCATTTGGCTTTACACAGAATGCCTAGGTATTCTGTGTAATACCGAATTTATATTTAATTCGATTGTACAAAGGTTTAGCGTAGCGCTCATTACAAAAAACTACAATGATGATGGTGCAAAACAAACAAAACGTCGCATAATATTCGTCAAATAGGTAAATATTGCGAAAAAAGTGTTTAAAAACAATCAAACACAATTAACCGGGAAATTTCTGAACAAATTAGGCTACACGCTACAGTATCTTTTTCGAATTTTAATTATAAGCGTAATTGCGCAACTTCACTCGCAACAAACCAACTTTGTTTAAAAAAAATAGGAAAAACAACTAAAATGAATTGTTAAAATTTTAAAATGAATAACAATTTTTTGCAAAATTATTCTGTATCTTCTTAAACAAGGGCACTTTACTGCTGTGAAATTTATAAAATCACTAAAATCTACTGTCATATAAGTAAGTGATAATTCACCAAATTTTACAAAGAATTTTTTTTTCGAGAAATTGGACAATAAACATTTTTTCTATTTGTGCCATACTTTTTAAATGACACTGTATATTATATCTTTCTAAATTATAATCATACAATTCAGTTGTACATATTAAGTTACAGCATGTTTGTAATGAATAAATTTTCTGGCTTTTTTTAATCCGCAGATTATACAATTGCAGTAGCACGGAGTTCCATAAATTGTTATTAAATTAAACTGACAATAAAAGATATCTGTAATTATTTTAGTTATGCAAAATTATTTCAACAGAAATTGCTAAAAATATATTCGCAATTTTTATACGCAATAAGTACCGGTGATACCGAATAAAAAAACCTTCTAACCAATGTTATGCATGCTGTTGCCAATAAGCTACAGTTATTTCAATATTTTTGTTGCGTTACAATATTTTACGGTTTATTTATTTAATTGTTACTTTCTCGTGCGAATTCATGAACTGTAATTTACAAAGAAATTTGTCAATTCATTTATTAACATCAAAAATAATTTGCAAGAATAATTTACTGAATTATTTTAAAAAATTGAGTAAAATTTGATGTTTGTAGCCCTAGGCGCGTAATATGGACGTAAATGAATGCGTCTTTATTTTAGTGTTTGTATGAAGAAATGGCAAACTACTTGCACACTTGAAACCAGTGGCGTGCAGAGGTTTGCTGATGCCCGGGGCCATTTTCTTAATAGCGTGCCCTTTTGAGTGAACGTTAAATCTTAAACATCCTATACAGGGTTCTCGTTTTTCGAGGGCCACTATGGGGATCTCGTAAACGGTAAGAGTTATGACTTCGGTTAAATTGGGGCAAAGTTGTATATTCAGGTGCTTAATAATTTGAAGCAAACAGAACTTATCTAGCTCTTTTAGTTTTTAAGATAAAGGGAAAAAAGTAAAAAAGTGGACTTTTGTTTTTTGCCCGTAACTTTTTCATTTGATGTCGAATTTCATTTCTGTTAAAACTTTTTCATGGCCACTTTTTGCAAGGAATCAGAATCCCCAATTATATTTTCCGTGCGACGTTTCGTTTTTTTTTAAACCATCATCAGGTCAATTTTTTCTTATGTACGCTATATCTGATTTTAACGCCAATTTGTAGAGCATTTTTTTCTGTATTCGACGATGTATAACACTTGGCACATTTTTAAAACAATTGCTGTTAAAAATGCAAAAACAAATATTTTATTTAAAACAAATCCTAATCGGCATGGTAAATAATTGTCTTTGTCCCTTTTTCCTTGGAAGCACGTAAGTAAACCGTATGAAGTTACTATTTAAGGGATTTAATTTAAAAAATAGGTATTAATAAATATGTTAGGAATGCATTAACATTGTTTACGTAGCAAATATTTTTAGAATATTTTCTTTGGTTAAGTAATAAATTTCTCTAAAATATGTATTTAGTCCTTATTTGGCATACAATTATTTGTAACAAAATTTTCGTTAGCAAATAATATAAGTGTCCATAGTTTACAAAAAACGTCCAGAAATCTGTTTACTTATTAGAAGTCATTAACGCAGACAAAAGGCATAACTCGTTATTTTTTGTTACAAATAATTGTATGGTAAATAAGAATTAAATACACATTTTAGAGAAATTTATGCTGAAAAGCATCAAGCACTGACCAAAGTGCTTAAAAAAATTAATTGAGCATTTTGGAAATGCTTAGGAGAAATTTAAAATTTAGTCTTGTAGCATACATGTTGATTAAATACTATGCAGTAAGCATAAATAAATTAAAAAATGCTTATTAAGCACTGTCTTTCTAAAGTGCTTAATAAGTAGCAAGTGTTCATGAAAGTGCTTGGTGCTCTAAGCATCGAGCATCTGTTTTAGAAAGTGCTCCAAGCATTGTGCTCGAAGCATTAAAAGTGCTTAAAAAATTATTGCAAGTAGTAAGCATTCAAGCATTGCCCAGCTCTGCTTGGGATGTACCAGATTTCTGTAACACCTGGTAGGGTCGAGAGTCGAAATAACAAAAAATAACTATGACCTACACCTGCAAGAACCATTAAATATGCAATTTCTATGGGAGAACCTTGTCTATTACTGTAACTTGCACAAAACTATTCTATGAGGCATAATGAAACCATAAACTGATACGTTTTCTGCTCCATTTCCCCCACAATGTGCGTTCTTTATTAGACATAACACAAAAAAAGTTAGTCCAATTTACATTACTATAAATTTTTGTCAAACAAGCATATCTAGTTTTGATACTTCTTGAAAAATTCAAGGTCTACAAGAGGCCTGACAACTTTAGTGCAGCTGTAGCCATTTACCGTTACTAATATTTAGTTAGTAATAATATGGATTAGAAACTTCTAGGCTAGGCATAATGTCATTTGGTTTTATTTATAATTCAAGGTTTAATATGTGGAAAAAGCCGGCTATTATTTGAGTTAACTTTGTCAAAATTAGAATTTAATTGGTACTAACTGTGAAGCTAGTATTTATTTTTAAAGCTTCTTTTCTAAATACAGCGACATATTTATTTAAAATTTCTGTTTATTTCTAAACGAGGTTGTATATACCAATAATTTATGTTTAAGCTTATTTTGATGGACTCCCGGCTCTTTTAATAAAACTTAAATTATAGTTTGTATTTTGAAACAGCAAAAGGATTAAGGTTTTTAAAACTGGCCTAATAAAGATACGATCAATTTTGTTTTGGTGGGGGTATGTTACTTATTATTAAATAATAGAACAATGGTTTCATTTCTAAAAATGTGCTTCTTTGCTACACTTACCGGTGCACAAAAATTTTATACAACTACCGCTTTTTGAGTTCGATATAGACCGCTATCAACTTCGACCAGATTTTGCTAGATTTTGTATTTATCATGTTAAATTCATTTTTAAAAAAGAAAGAAAATTTTGAAAAATGCTGTCTTATCAAAGATCGAACATTTTCATTCTTCTACTTGAGTTCTTTCGTGCCCTTAAGATGAAAAATATTTCGCAAGCGTATGGTCTAATTTTATCAACCTTGACTGTTTTTACAGGCAGTACCCACACAAAGTAATTACCGAATCTAGTACGGTTTCTTTTTAGTTTATTACACCGCTTCCTTTTAAACGCCTTGGAAACTCCAATGTCATGCACATGACTTAAGGCTAAGTTTATTTTTGATGCTATTGTTTTAACATTTTAAAATAAGTTGCCTAAGTTTTTTTTTTTGCACGGCACTGTAAAAATTGTAATGCTTTGATTAATATTCTATTGAGAAAAAAGTAGATTTTTGTGATCAAAGAAGATAGCCTCTGCATCATAATCAACCACTTCATTTACCTTTAAAATCCATGAACGAGGAAAAGAATGTGTCTGTATGGCATATTAAAATCTTAAAGCTTTTAAAACTTTGCTCGTTCAGCTTATTATCAAAAGTATTTAAATATTTACATAACTATACATATAGACAAGACTATACAGGGTGTTTCTTAAATATTGCGAAAAAAAATCGGGAGGCAATTCCTTATCGAAAATTAAGCGGGGGCTTTTTTATAATTTTTCCCCTTAGACGTCCCCTTTCGGAGTTACATCCCCCTAAAGGGGATCGGTAAAATTAGGTTTTTATTTTATTTCTTAAATTTGGATTAATGTAGGAGAATGATATTTGGGAGATGTTTTATACTTCTTAAGAGGTTTCCCATATCTTTATTCATCTCCCCCCTTTACAAGGGGCTGAAAAGGGCGAGCCCTGTTGGTTTTTTATCAGAACTTTTTGGATGCTTGAAATTTTGCAATTTAATTTTTTTTATTTAGAAGCTTGCTGTATTAAGAAACTTTTTTTATTCTTTAACTTTTCCTGCAAAACCTACAGTTTTTGAGTAAAAAATTAAATGAATGAACATGAACCATTAAATATTCTAAAATAAAACTGTTCAGGTGGTTACCATGGTTCGTTTATGTTCATATTGGGTAGAATTGAAGGCTGTAATTAATTTTGAAGTTTAGGATGTGACGAAAACACCTGCCAATGTAACTCTGAAAGCAGACGAAATAAATTATATAAAAGTTCCCCCTTGATTTTCGATAAGGAATTGCCTTCCGAATTTTTTCGCAACATTTAAGAAATACGCTGTATACTCTCTGATTTTAGCCTTATTAGATATATTCTAGTATCGTTAAATAAAAGAAACATTAGCCACCTGGTCCATTTAAAAAGACAATTAGAAAAAGTATAACTAGTTAATTACTACTTTATACTTAAATACGATATTGTTAAATATTTAACATTTGTGCTGGATCGGTCAATGTTATTATTTTATTATTTTAGTCCTTCTACTGTTAGGTGTAGGACTGTTAAGTTGTGTTGTGCTGACTTTTTTCCATGTTTTTTTGTCTTGTGCTAGATTTTTTACGTTTACATCAATGTTGTTAAACAACATAAATGATTAAAAATTTAATTACTAAAATTTCTTCTTTATATAAATACCAACAAAACACCTCAAACATTTTTGAAATGAAAGAAATTGAAATTTTACAAATCATAACTAATAAAACCACAATTGATCTGTCGGACTGCCTATTTCTAAAGAAATATTTAACTATGCATACAAAATATTGAGAAAACTACATAAAGTAAAGTCCGGAATTTAATATGTTGTCATAATATCCAATCAAACGGGGTCATTATATTTTATTGCAGAGGATTTTAACTTTGATGCTTATTATGCGAGGACGCGAAGATGCTAATATGTTCGGTTATTATTTGCGTTATAACAGAAATTTACGTTTTTGGTATAAAGTATTTGTTTGAATGTTAACGAAAACCATAATTTTGAAACAAAACAAATACCGCAGAAAAATTGTTTTTAATTGTAATTCAATGCCATTACCAACGTAACGTTTGTTAAACTACTCAATTGTTATTTTTAAAGAAACAAATTTTGTAGAATAAGTATTTATAAGGCGAGCACAAATATTTTGCTGTTTTAAACTTTAAAAAATTTAGCAACAATAAGTTATATCTTTGCCACTAAAAATATACTTTTTTTAAAAATTGAATATCTTAAAAATTGTTTTTTCTACGACCGCTAATGTAAATGACTCTGTACTGTATGGCGTGCATGCATAGTAGGTGGGTCCTTACGCACGGTAAGCAAAACGCACACTTGTCTAGAAACGTCATAATAGGCTTACGTCAAAATTGACAAGACAACGTAATTGCATGTGTGTATTAGTAAAAAGCCGTTAAAATCGTAGGTATTATGTGATCGTAGAAAAAGTAAGCTGCATAACACGAGTCGTAAAGCAATTACGAACTTGTGAAAATACGCACTCGCGCTACGTAGCTCCGTGCGCAACTTTTCCACTTGTGCTTAATTTGCTTCTTACAACTCTTGTTATGTAATTGCTTTACAACTCGTGTTATGTAGCTCACTTTTTCTACGATCATATAATGCTTACGATTTTAACGGCTTTTTGGCTAATATACACATGTAATTACGTTGTCTCGTCAATTTTGACGTAGGCCTACTTTGACGTTTCTAGACAAGTGGTCGTAGAAAAAAGTGCTGCGACTCTGTAAATATTTTGCAATTAGCATTTACCTAAGTTCTAACTCTAAGAATATAGAAGCTATACGCCTGTAAGTTCCTATTTGAACACCCTGTTTTATTATATTTTGGATTCGTTACTTAATTTCAGTGACCTAATGACTTAATAAGAAAAAATTAGCTCATATAAAAATCTTGTTATACACAACGGTCCCAAAGACTAAATATGTTTTTGAAGATTAATTAAAGGAAAACTTGGCCGCCTTTAATGGGTTTCTCAACCCAAATGTTTTTAAAAAGCTTTTATAAGTCATGCTTTTTGCGGTGCTGTATACTGTATAGAATGGACAAAAATGTTAAACAGATTAGCTAATATGTACACTAATGGCCCGATATGAACTGCAGTGAGTGGGCACTGGGTTAATAACTTTTTAAAACGTTTTTAAACGACCTTTCGCGTATTTATCATGTCTATAGCTTATTAACTAAATAAACAAATAAAAGTTGTTGACAACAAAAAAAATTAAAAACATCATAAGTCTGTCGGAAAAATAACTAAACTAACTGGAGCAAAACAGTGACTGACGAACAAAATAATCTCTAGGGTTCTGTTTAGGAGCATAAACAATCTAGTGAATCTAAAAGGAATTAACATGTAGGCATTTCACACAATAATTTACAGCATAACTTTAGAATACCCTCCATTTTATATCAACAGTAATCATACCTTTTTGATTTTTCCCAAAATTTGTTATTTTAGTCCAGAAACTATTAACGATTGTCGAATTTCTACTTGCTTATTTTGTCTTTAATTTTAGTTAATAAAAACAAAGTTTGATAATGTGATAACGCCTATTCATACATTTTCGAAAAAAAAAACCATTTAAAATATTGTATTCCTCTCATGCCTACAGCGACAAAATAGCATGAATTTTTTCTTCGGCAAATACACCATAATTATTCTTAGCACATACGTTTAGCAATGAATATCCTAAAGCTAGGCCAATATGTGTCTAATTTAGTAAACAAATGCTTACATTTGTTTTTTTTTTCTAAATCTTTCTGCGAAGTTAAAAAAAACACAATTTTTTAAATTTTTTTATCAAAACTTAACAATCCATGCAACAATAAAATAAAAATTGAATATCAGACAACTTAAAATTTTAAAAATAGCAAAACCATAGTTGTATCTCCATAAATAATGAAAATACAAGGTTGGCTATATGGGACAAAAGTTATCTATTTAGGATAGTATTTTAAACAAGTTATTGTTTTGTTTAAAAATTCCATAACTTGCGTGATATAACGAAAAAACAGAAATCGACTAAAATTATTAAACTCGAGATGCCAAAGGAAAATTGTTTGCTGTATTTTGTTTGGGTGCACTCGAAATGCAGCAATTTTAATCACTTGTACTTAAGTACCACTCGAACTGCAGAAAGTAATTAAGCATGAGAGCCAAGCTGATACACGGACTGCAAAAATTATTTAATTTTACCTGTTCTGGAATTTCGTATTCAGATAAGCGGTCAGAAATAGTTCGAGTATTCCTAAATATTCACCACTTAAATTGAATGAAATTAAAAAAGTAAATAGATTATTTTATTTGTCAATAATATGCACATAATAATCACTTATTAGGAGTATAAAATAACTACAGTCGAAAAATATAACTACAGCATTTAACAATATCTACTCGAAAAATCAAATTGTCTTTGTATTGTTTTTTTCTCTAAATATACAGGGTGTCCCCGTTATCGGCACAAATATTTTAAGTGGTGATAGAGGACCTTTTTCTAAGAAAAACTGTCAAGGAATTTTTTTCCTTAAATCAAACGTTAAGCAGATATCAACACTTTACTTGACCTTTTTACACTTCTGCATTTAAAAGACTCTGTCGCCGAAAATATAAATTTTATCGTAAAATACCTTAAAGCTTTTTAATAGAACATGAAATTTTCTACAAAATTGGCTTTAATTATTTTTTGTCTGCAGGCAATAGTTTAAAAGTTATAAAGCAGTTTTTACAAAAAAAAAAAGTTAAAAATTTAAAATCTTCAATTGTTTCATAAGCCTAGTCAAGATTGTAAACAAATGTTTCGGAAAAGTGTTCATGAACAATGTTCCCGATGTTTCAGAACAGCTCAACTTTGTTTCTAGCTTGTTTGGGAACTGTTTCACTAATGTTGCGAAACAAAAAAAGCCCTTTTCCTTGTTTCTCGTTTATATGGGAAACATTGGAACATTGAACAAGTCTGTTGTCAAACACGGTTCAGTCAAACAGAGTTTTGGTTAGAGTGATTCTTGGTTATATATTTATTACAATGTGGAATCAAGAAAAAACTTTACAACCGATGGAAAAAGTGCATAGCACATCTTGTTTGTGGGATGTCACATGTGGTGAATACAAAAATAGGAATAAAAAGAGGGATGCTTTCGGAAATATTGCGCAATCATGTGATGTAACAGTTGCTGAAGTTGAAAAGAAAGTGCACATGCTAAAATCCCAATTTCGACTGGAACACAAAAAACTGCAAGGCACTAAGAAAAGTGGTTCTTCACCATTCTTCATTCATTGCCATAACTGGTGCCTTACATTAGTGCTTTCCGTATCCACCACCTTCTTCTTTTCTTTTCTTTATTCCTTCGGCCGTTAAGTAAAATATATAAATTGGCAGCACAAATTCCTGCAATAGTCTCACTGGACATGATAATCACTTGAGAAACACCGAAACACTGGCTTTAGTCTGGACGCGGAACAACGTATACAGATTGTTCCGAAACAATGTTTCGCAACTGTTTAGGCACAGTGTTCAATATTGTTCCGAAATATTTGTTTACAATCTGGACTAGGCTTTAGACTTTGCAACCACTGTATTTCTAAAACAAAAGGTTGTACAAAAAAAACAGACGGCCCATTCTGGATAGCAAATTTCATGGGATACAGCTTTGGTTCAATGAAAGTTTCGGAAAATCAAACCGATTTCCCGGAAAAGCTGAAAATAAGGAACAGAGTCTAAAAGCAAAATTCCCAGAAATAATGTTTTGTATTTAAAAATGCCTTAGCATCGGCACTATTCATAATATTATTTATATAGTCATACTTTTTAAGGGTTTTTATGAAGTTTGAAATGCTCTACAAAACTACCCCTAATCATTTTTTAAGGAGCTAACTGGCAAACGCAAAAAAGTCGTAGGTAACTATAACTTTTTTGATGGCCAGTTCTAGTTAGGTGTTTATGATGGCTACCCGGGAAACTGAATTTGTGTTACTCAAGTGTCAAGTTTTCAGTGTTACTGGTGCTAAAAGCAAATAAACCGTAAAAAACAAAACAAAATCGAGCATACCATAAAGCGCAAAAAAGTAGCGTGCATCTTTTATACAAAACATTTTGTTGTTAAATCAATATTTTATGATGAAAGCGGTATTTCAAGCCTTTTTATGTTAAAACTGAAGTTTTTTTTATAAACTTTAAAAGGTTTACAACTCGATAACCATTGAGTTTTGGACTATGGTTTATATAAATTTTTTTGCTTAGATTGACTCAAGGAACATGCTCCTTAATTTTGGCCGTTTGGTCATGCAACGCCCTGTAAATTTTGTCTTGGTTAGCTTACTTAACCGAATCTCTATCCCTTACAAGAAGCGTAGCGGCCCTAATGAGTGGAGTACTCTGTATTAACAGCTGCTTAATAAATTAAACAAAAGCTTATACATAGAGTTGAACGTGTTTATTATCAATTCCCCCGCAGATCCCGTTAATGCGGTGATTATTAAAACTAAACCTTTAACAACAATTCACTAAAATAATTCCATCTCAAAAAGTTTTTATCTCCTTTACAATGCATACCAATCACAATAGTTATCTATCGAGTGTATCCATTGTTCCCATTGATGTCAGTATATTAATAATAAAAATTGTTTATTCGTTTTTACTTACAGCATGCTGTCGTAATAAAAGACATGAAAGGTCATCGCTCTCGGTTGTGTACACGATAATTATTATTATAATTTCAAACTCCAACTTACAAGCGACATTTCAGTGTTTCTGCGCGTATTGACAATCATTTAGGAGTGCCATTTTGTTTTTAAAATCACTATTTCTTAAATTAAATTCAACATCACGAGTAAGAAAACCCAATTAATACAGAGACTCAATGTGGAGTGGGCAGATGGGGGCAATTACCCTCGGAATTTGAATAACATTTTTACTTTTGTGAAAGAATCGAATGGCAGGTAATTTTAGAACAATACTGGCACAATTATTTTAAGAATAAGCAACCCCAGGGCGCCTGTACCCTTGCTGCGCCCCTGAATTAATATATTTAAATACTAATCTACATGGTCTACGGCCTAAGGCGAAATAGCAATGATAAAACTAATCCATTGGCTTCTTACTTATACCAAAAGTTCGCTGAAAATTCCAAACAATTAAAATTCTTCGCAAGTTTTAAGAAAGATTAACTCAAACTAAACTAAAAACCTCAGAATAATACACTGAATGGTATGGGTATTTTACAATCAGTTCATGTTTTTTTAGGAAACTGCTCTAATTTGTTTTCTAGATGTAAAATGACATTTAAACGAGTTTATTATTGTTGCATATTTTGTATAAATCGGAATATTATGTATGTGAATATAAATACTTGTTGGTCACAAGCCATAAGCAACATTGATTAGATAAACTGTCGATAAGAAGTGTTCAAGGTAATCTGGTATGGAAGCGAGTGTTGGGCAGAGATTATCGTAGTCTTCACGAAATTTAAATATAATAATTTAAACATTTAGTTAGTACGTGTATTCAATGGTAATAGTGCATAATTTAATTTAAGACAAACAGGATGTAGCTGTATACTTGTATAGTATACCTAATAATAATAATAATAATAATAATTAAATGATGTATTTATAAGAACAAGTTAAAGCAGTGATCCATTCAAAAACAAATTAACATACTTGTGTAAAGTTTAGTA
The DNA here is from genome assembly GCA_947652605.1 of Elmis aenea. Classification (NCBI taxonomy): domain Eukaryota; kingdom Metazoa; phylum Arthropoda; class Insecta; order Coleoptera; family Elmidae; genus Elmis; species Elmis aenea. Next base: position 24,107,143 of record OX393584.1, read on the forward strand.
AAATGGAATGAGTCGAAGACAAACCCTGCAGATTATTTTCAAAATTTAACCATTCAGCAACCACTATGATTAATAATAATTAAAGTTGTAAAGGGTTTTGTTCTGGCGTTACTAAGTTGATAAACTCTTTTAACTCTTACAGGCACATAAAAAGCAGATATATTATTGCCCAACCTGCACACAAAATTAAAAATGATTTATTAACAACGAAACTAAATACATTTGAAAGAGGATGCAGAATAAAAAAGAGAAAAACATATTTTAGCATCCTCGTGGGGTTCAGCAACTCCTGGGGAGGTGGTACACCTTATGTACCACTATGCTTGTAATGAGAAATTTTGAGCAGCTTGGTTTATCCCAAATTGTAATATTTTCTTTTATTTTACCTCTTTGTGATAGTCCTGAAAACATGTCTTTGATTTAGATAAACAAAGTGACACTTTGCATATTGAACAGATCAATTCTGTGCGTACTTGATTTTTTTTTGTACAACAGTTGGCACATCTTCTTCTTAAACCGCGCTCTTATTGGTGAGCAGAACTTGTAGTTCTTAGTTCTCTGGATACTGTAGGCTTGTGCCTTTTTATTTCTACTAATTGGGCATTATTTGCAGGGCGTTCAGTGATACTAATTTTTCCGCCACAATTCATCAATAACTTAACGCCGAAATTGATTGTGGGATATGGTATTTCCTTGAAGTTTATTAGGAATTAACTATGATTGCATCGAGAAAGCAAAAAATATTCTATGCCACCATTTATGGCTTTTGCGATCTAATTCATAATTTGATTTCATTTGATCAAATTTATCCACAAATAGCATATTAGTGTCATAATCAATAAGGACCTGTGGGCAAGTCAGATCAATAACTTCATCATTTTTTTGTTTCTTGCGTACGTTGGCAATTTCTCTAGGATTATGGAAATTAGACAAAAGATAAACACACCTTTTGTTCTTTCATTTAAACATTGATATTCCCGTATCGCCGTATCTTCAAATCTATGTCACCCTGTTTTAATACTTTGTCACTTTTCATTTGAGTATATTTTTTTTCGTGAGACGTTTATTGTACCACAGGCAAATATATCTTTCTTTTTTAAATCTTCGAGCAACTAATACGAATTAAAATAGCTATCAAAAAATAGACTATGTTTTTTTCCCCTTCTAATCCCTTAATCAAATTTAATACAACTCGTGCTCCTAAATTGTTTTCGATAAGTACCCTTTTTTGCCAGTGTAAATTTCAAATTTATATGAATGACCTAATTTAAATTTTGTATTCTCTTTTGATAGCCTTTTTTGGCATTATATTGTTTTATTGAGCTCCTACCCTTCAATCTTATCATTGATTCTTCAAATTCCGCAAGAAATTCATCCGTCATATCTTTCAATTTAAATGGCAAGTCTTCTAAATTCAATTTTGCCAATTTGTTAACGATTATTTGTTTAAATGTTTCACAGTGGTACAAATAACGGACCGTCGTAAAGGGTTACTTTGTCCCTTAGGGGTTTATTCTGCCCCACAAGGAAAAAGAGATATAAAGGTCTATGTATAGAGGGCAACACCAAATATTGTCTTAGTTCTATGTCTTTCCATTTCCACTAGGGACCACTATTAGACAAGCGAATAACCTTTAAAACTGGTTCTTTTTTGACCCGCAAGAGCGCAGCACGGCCAGTTTCGAAATTTTGTTTCGACTACGTGTTTTGTGCTTTTTAAACTTTTGACTGTGCAACTTGTTCTGTAAACGTGTTGGCCTTAGTAGTAGGAATAAATATGTCATTGTAAAGGAAAGCAAAACAAAAATAGCTAGTTTTAACACCCTTTGATAGCAATTCGATGTATTTTTATTTTAAATCAGTATCAATAATTAAATCAATTAGGTTTTCATACTGAAGCTTGCTATCTTAGCTGTTACTGTAAATGGATTCCGAACCCAGGAATTGTCCTTGCTTGATTTTGGAAAATATTGAAAAAAGGTTGATTGTAAGTCATGCAAGTGTTCTAAAATTACGTTAGAAAGTACTTCAAAATTTATTCAAGGCGGGAAAATAATCAGAATTATTCTATTCAGCTGTAGAATTGTAACTTCCTATCAAAAGATGCAATTTTTCTCTTGTGTAAACTGTAGTGCTCTTTCTTTGTAATCATAAGTTAATTCCATTGTTAATATATCTGCCAGATAAGCAAGCCTTATCGACCATGAAGAATTTACTAAAAATTCAATAAAATGTGTCCTAAATTATGTGACTCCAAGAAAACCAATAACTTACTAAGAAGTTCAAAAATCCTCAATAGGCTTTTTTTCTGGCTATTCATCTCACTTCAGTATGTAATAAAAGTGCATTATGTGCCCTACCCATTTCATGGCACAGTATATTAAATAATCTGGATTGAAGTGGCTAAAATTTTGCATAGCTTATAATTTTTACGGCTTCGACCAAAATATGTAGTTTTTTTTGTTACCAGTGTATGTCTATGCAAAACACAATTACTTTTGGTGACTCTAGTTGCTACCTGCAGGATGCGTGTTACAACGCCCTTCATCTTTCCAGCCTTAACTTGAGCATCATCTGCACAAATATCAATACACTTCTCCCAACCGATTTCCTTTTCTGCTCATATTAATTTTAATAATGTTTTCACAGAATACTTATTCAGTTTGGGAAACGCTGGTCTAAAAAATTGCCAACAAATGTTTGAATGAGTTCGTAAACATTCTACTATATCTGTTTTATATTCTAATACGGTGACATTGATGAATTCCGCACAAACAAACAAAATCTCTTGGTGAAACGGGAGGAGGAAGCGCTAGCTTATAACGTTAGTCAAATTTGAAGAAACAAAGTATAACTTATTTCAGTTTGCACAACAGTTGATACAGACAATTAATGCCTTTAAATGCACGAGTTTCAACTGTTCAGGACTTGTTAGAACGTAAAGATGTAATATGAGGTATATACCCGGATGTAATAAGGTCTCAAATTTCAATTCCAAGATGCAATTCATTGTTGCTTCGGTAACATGGAGGGTAGCACGTTATCCTATTGCTGAATAAAATTACTCTTGTTGCCAGGGCATTGTACTCTCTCCCGTGAATTACTTGACGACGTCATTATCAGGTTCACGGTAAGACGCTCTTGTGAGTTTGTCTGTCATTCTGTCAGTGTAATTACAATTTGTCAAATCCCTTATTTAATCACTAAATTATCAGCTATAACGATGCCAATTTCATTTTGTAGTTGGTTTAAATTGATAACCCGTTTAAAATACCATTTAAGCAAACTATACTAGTGGGTTGGCCCAGAAAGTTCGTTTTTCTGGAAGATTACAGTATATAAGCGATTGGAAAATAACAACTACCAATTTTTTATACTTTTGTTCACATAAATGTATGGCGGTTGCCATAGAACGCTAAGTGTCAGTACAGTGTGCAAATTTCAATGTTTTAATAGGGAATCTTGGTAACTATAAGAGGTATCGAAAAACGGACCTTGCTTCCTCGATCTCTTTTTTCGAGAAAAAGTTAATGGTGAAAACTAAAATTGGTAATCGTCTTTTGTTTTCGAGTTATCACCGAAAACTCGATTTTTCGACTTTTCGTTTTATGACTGTATCTCGCTTGTTTATAAAAATAAAGGAAAATAATTTCGACGTTCTACGGGCACTTTTTTGATAAGAAAACAGTGTCGTGGACAATTTTTCAGAAAAAAAATCGAAATTCGAGTTGTGGCATAAAGTTGTATTTTTTTAAACAGAACCCATAGTTGACTGTGGCATCACGAGAAAGAGGATGTTTCCCTATTCCAATAAGGGTTCTCGTTTTTCGAGGGCCACTATGGGGATCTCGTAAACGGTAAGAGTTACGACTTCGGTTAAATTAGGGCAAAGCTGTATATTCAGGTGCTTAATAATTTGACGCAAACAGAACTTCTAGCTTTTTTAGTTTTTGAGATATAAGGGAAAAAGTAAAAACGTAGATTTTTGTTTTTTGGCCGTAACTTTTTCATTTGATGTCGAATTTCATTTCTGTCAAAACTTTTTCATGGCCACTTTTTGCAAGGAATCAAAATCCCCAATTATATTTTCCTTACGACGATTCGCTTTTTCTAAACCATCATCAGGTCAATTTTTTCTTATGGACGCTATATCTAATTTTAACGCCAATTTGTAGAGAATTTTATTCTGAATTCGACTATGTATAACACTTAGCACTTTTTTGAAACAAATGTTATTGTGTGTGTGATTATTGGTAACAACCTCTTCACTATATTTAATTTTGTATTACTTTGTTCTGGCTTTGTTAAATGTCCCACAATTAATAAGATTTTGTTTTAATCTTCCAAAAATGGATTTATTAGGTTGCCTCCTTTCTGGGTAACGATTAAAATAAATTTCACTTGCAGCTTCAGAATTATTAGTACTGTGAAAGAACATTCTAACATATCATACTTTTCGTAATATTCGTAAGCCATTTCGTGTTTTTGGGGTACAAAAATAAATATAATCAACAATTGAACGTGATTATTTTTGTCAACTTATCGTTAAAACAACAGAACGACAGTTTGTTTTACCAGGTATATTTTTAATAACATAAGCCTACTACTAGAAAAAAATAAAATACGAAAAATGATCTAATTTTTGCTATAATGTAAGAAAAATGAATCAGTTCGTAAATGAAAGCATGTACCAGCACTTGGATTTTACACGCATGCGCTGTTCATAAGTAATGTGAGCTCAGGTAGCTATGCTCGCCCTCCCAATTCCATTTAGTATTAGATTCTTAAGATGTTTACCCTTGCTTTGCGCACATTTCTATGAACACAATAGACACAAATATCACAGTTAGGTCAGTCGTAAAAGCGTTCCAACTACGGCTAATATCGGCCAATACATTTATTAGTACATAGTTCACGCATGCGAATAAACCAGTTCATGTACTAATCCATGGATTGGTTTTAAATCGCTTGTTGGAACAAACCTAATGCTTAATACAAAATTGCATAAATTTTACGAAATATTGACCCATCTGCTAAACAGACGTTTTGTTGATTATTTAATTCAGTGTTGTACGACAACAAGCCTAATGAACATGTTAGAGATAATCAAAAGTCTATTATTTATAACTTTTAAGATGCTTTTTCTTTGTAAAATATTTAAACAGTACCGTTAATTTGATAATCGCGTTAATTGAGGACTTGCTGTGTTTGAATTTTGAATTCTAACTTGTGGAGCAATAGATAGGACGCAGTCTCTAGCGATGTAACGTGACATTTGTGAAACTAGTTCAGACAAAGTAAAGAACATTAGAAAACTTGTTTAAGATGAGCGGTTTTTAATTAAACTAAGAAAGATGCATCTATTTGTTTTCGCGACATTCTCGCTTTTTGTATGCGGCGAAAACTTACCAAACATCTTGTACCATACCAGCGTGGATTAGAATCTTGAGGACGAAATCCTCTTTACTTCGGTTTTTGGCAACTTGTTGTTAAGATCATCCTATACTACTCTTCTATTATGAGGACTAAACGACCTTAAGCCACCCCTCGATGTTTAAAATGATAGTAAGCAAGCAGCCTTGAAAAACTGTTTAGATTTTGTCGCAACTCGCAACACACTTGCACATAACAGAGTGTAATTTTTTGCACATAGAGGAAATATTTTCCTTATAGCTACGGTTACTTTATTAACAAATACTGGACACTTGCTAATTAAAGATTTTTTGAATGTCTATTTACTGTACAAGTAGTGTAGAAAACTAATTGTAGTATTTATAATTTTCCAAGTAATTTTTGTTTAATGTTTCTGCAAATTTGAAGATAAAAACTGTATTTAAGCAGTCGTGTAAAACTACGGTTGTTTATTGCTAATTAGTCATAATTTCGTACCGTAGGTATACGACGAGTACTATAAAATGCCTCAAGTGTCAATAAATGTGCGTCACGTTTCTGTTATGAATTTAGTTCCGTGGCAGCATATCACACTATTGTACAAGCAATTCGCACGGATGCGCACTCTGGCGTATTTCGTCCTAGCGGTTTTCGTGCAACCTGGAAGATCATCTTCGCACCTCCAGAGGTGGATTTGAACCGCGTGCGTGCACTCATTGAGGCGCTCGCTTGTACTTACGCTGGAATGCTCAAAGATTATCTTTGAAATCGATCATATAAGTTCCACGCCACACCATTTTTGGCACTTTTCAAAAATGTTAAATATCACCTTTAAACGAAAAGATAGAAAAAAACTTTTAAAACATTTTTGGCATGTTTTTTGTTCTTAATAAGATGGCGATATTCAATTTATTTTAACTCCTATAAATACCGATATATTACACCTAACTTTCTTATTTTAAATAGCAACCATAAGCAAATTATACAGGGTGTTTCATTATTATTGCGGAAAAAAATTCAGGTAGTGATTCCTCATCGAAAATTAAGGGGGGTCTGCCATATAAATTTTTGAAAAAAGCCAAAAATGGTGTTGGCTATATTTCGAGTATTAAAAAAGATATTAAAAATTATAAATATCTCGCTTAAACAAAAATAAAAAAGAAAACTTTAGACATTTTTGGCATGGTTTTTTGTCCTTAATAAGAGAGCGATGTTCATTTTTTTTCCCTCATCCAAATATTGATATATTACACCTAACTTTCTTATTTTAAATGGCAACCATAGTTGGCTTTGACATGAATCGAAAGCTTATTTTTTGCGCTTTTCAAAAATATAAAATTTGCTTATGGTTGCTATTTAAAATAAGAAAGTTAGGTGTAATAAATCAATATTCGTATGAGTAAAAAAAATAACATCGCTATCTTATTAAAGATAAAAAACCATGCTAAAAATGTCTTTAAAGTTTTTCTCTATCTTTTCGTTTCTTTATCATTTTTGAAAAGTGCCAAAAATCGGTTTTTGGCTATATTTCGAAAATTAAAAAAGATATCAAAAATCTGTTAACGGCAATGAATTTATCTCGAAAAAAAATCGAGACTATGTACTTAGTTTTTTTCAATATCTGATAATAACCGAGATACCCTATGTGCATCAAAAATAGGCCACCCTGTACAATACCAGGGCCATCGTTATACTACCGGGCCGACTCATTGCATTTTTGAGTGGTAGTGATACTATCTGCCTGACTACAGAATATAATGTAAATTATTACGTTAATAATTAACTATTACTATTTTTTTATTATTTATAATTTATACAGAAACAAGTTTTATAAATATTTTAATATATAGTAATTAAACGATGGTGTGTAACTACTTGCTTTGAAATAACTTTTACATTCAGGAACGCAACATTTAACAGGCATTTTTGTTATCGTATTATTAAGCATTCTGAAACAACAATGTAAATTTAGAAACGGGAATGAAATTTGAAATTATGTTATCATATTTCAGAGTTGCATCGAAGTGTTATCTCTTATAAAGCAAATTATTGATTCACTGTAATTATTATGATTTTTAAAAAAGCACCTCAATCGATTGTCACTAATTAACGATGTTCGCAATGAAGAGCTGTTAGTATGATTGTAGATGTGAGGGTTCACTTACAACTGTATGATTTGCGAGTTATCTTACAACTGTTTTTTAAATCGTATCACAAAAAACACAGTAGTAATGAAGGCTATTACGAAGCTGCAATTGGTCAAGAACAAAGGGGCTCTCAAACTAAAAACAAATTTAGGAGTAAAAAATGGGTTTAAAAAAATATTTTTTAAAGGTCTTGAAGTGGTTAAAGTTGTAAAATAATATGTACCTACGAATATGATTTACAGCATGTAATTTTTTTGGTATTTATTTAAAAAAGATATTTAAAGATTTACTGCGCAGGTTCAAATTGACACAAAATGTTTGTACAATATGTGGTGTTGAACCCCATCATAAAAGTGTGGCTAATGACCTATATTTTGTTATACAAAGTAATGAAGCTATTTTTTAATCAATTTGAAGTAATTTTTTTAACAAATTAGGCAATAAATCTTTTACAAAATACATAAGTCTATTTATATGAGTTGTATACTAAACATGCAAATATCAACTAATAGCATAATTATTTTTTCTACTCATGTATATGAAAGTTGACATTTTCTCACTGCCTACCTTATATGAAAGTTTTACTTTCGTCTCTAGTGGCAAAAATAATGTCAATGTCATTGTCAAAATCAAATTGTAAAATTTACGATTTTTTTTAAGCTTAAACTCATAATAAACTAAAATTGCGTTAATATTCTTATCAAATAGTTTAATTTTAATGTAGCAATTTATATAAAAGCCTAAGAATGGTACAAAAATTAATATTAAATATATTTCATTCGCAGGTTATAATTTTATTTATGTCAATGTCAATGTGGTGGTGTCGCTATGGAAATGAAATGATTAATTAATACTTTATACATTAAATTGTTATTTAGTTCGTTTACATTAACTTTCGTTCTATAATACAATTTTAAATTCGTAGAAAAAACAGCATTACGACTCAAGATGAAATCAGTTTTTTTCCTCTTCACGAAAAAACTTTCATCTCTTGTTGTAAAATATACTTTATTACTTAACTCAAAGTAAAAATTCAATTTACTAAAAAAACACAAAACAATTTGGTATTGACAATTAACCTGTACTACGTACAATAGTGCGTTTATGGTTTTGACAATCACCGCAACAAAATTACTTTAAATATCAATAAATTAAAAGTATGAGTCAATTATTAATTAAACTTTATTTACGTAAATTACGGTTGTGTTGAAATTCGACGAATACTGTTTGCAAAAATATTAAAAAGTTAAGCAAAAAATTGCCTCAACACTTTTTTAGCAAATGTAACTCACCGTGAAGTTGGAGGTACAACTTTTTTTTTTAAATTATCTCGTATTAGAGGCCAGCAAAAAGAAATGAAAGGTACAGCAAAAATGAGCAAATAATAAACGGCCGGGCTTTATCCCCACCACTTCTTGGACTTTGCAGTAAGGAGTCGGCCCGGTAGTATAACGAGGGCCCCGACAATACTTAGTTTTGCCTCCTACTATTGTGATTTTTAAAGGATATTTAAAACTTTAAACCCTAATATACATCTGGATTAAGTTATTAGATAAATACAGTTAGATCAAAAATAAGTTTTTATTAAAAAACTCCTATCAACATTGATAGGAAAGTTCGAAAACAATTGTTACTCCATATTAGTGATTGCAATACCGGTATACCGAATACCGGTATACCGTGCCATTTTTCAATACCGAAATACCGTCTCATTTAATGGTCTAATACCGGTATTCGGTATCAATTTTTTTTTAAATTTGATTTTTATAATTTTATAATTGCAGTCTGCTGTAAATAAAAAAAAATGCAATAAATGCAAAATACAAAACTGTGCCGCAAAATGATGTATTTAAGTTAATGAAAAGAGAGATGAGATTATTAGAAGACGAAGGAGGGAAAAACCTTGAAATGGTATATTATGCTAACAATTCCACCAATAAGTGTAGAATCAGAGCGAGCGTTTTCTGCGGCAGGAAAAATTTGTATCAAAAGTTCGCTCACGGCTTAGCGATGAAACAATTGATGCCTTATGCGTTTAAAAGTATTACTTTAAAAATAGTTGAAACGGCAATATATATTTAAATTCATTATGTAGGTTTGTTTATTTTTTGTTTTGTAAATTATAGAACATAATTTTATTTTGTACAGAATACACATATATTTAATGTTTATATATCTTCAGTTTTTTGTGTCTATATTTTTACATTTGTATTTTTTTTCTTTATTTTGTGTAAATTTGTGTTTTAACATTATACTCACTATATGCACATAGGTACCTATGTGTAAAATATATTGTGTTCAAAATCAATACTTTTTTTAAACAGCAATACCGGTATACCGGTATTACTTGCGAACAAATACCGAATACCGGTATCGTAATTTTGGTCCGGTATTGCAATCACTACTCCATATCTATTTCTTTCTTTTATGCAATGTTGTATGTTTCTTCTACAAGAACTAACAATAGTAACCCGTTATAGCAGCATCCAATCTTCCCTGATAGCGTTTTACCATCATTCGAACGTCTTGATGAAATCTCTCATCTTGGTTGTCACTTACGTCTGTAGAAAAAAAGTCAAGGTGGGATTGCAGGAAGTGTATTTTCAATGACATTCTGCGTACTAATTTCTTGTAATTTTGCAAAAGATGTTTCACTACAAGTTGACAGTTTTCTTCGCTTTTTAAGAAAACCTTTCACAATTGATACAAAAGATTTCCATGCTGCGAGTTTTTTTTAAAGGAAAGTTTTGCTTCAAAATTTTTATTATCCGTTAGTTTTCCGATCTTGGCTTCGACCAAAGTTCCTTCCGTCAACTTAGCATCATTGACATGAGCAAAAATTCTCCTTGGGTATTTGAATCTCTCTCCTTTCGTGTCTGTTGCTTTAAAAAAAAAATTGTTTCTCCTAGTTTAATATGCAGCAATGGCAAGAGAACATTTTGTGGGTGCGTTAAATGGCTAAACTTGATATTAGTTTTTCCTGGAACGAATTAATTTCATTGGGGCCAGTTTTTTGTACTATAGTTGCTGTATCTCTGATGCTCCCTAAACAGAGGAAACAGCAGTATTTTGCATACCGAGTACCAAAACTATAAGCTTCAAATCTCTGCATAGTAGCCGTTTGTGTTCTTTGTACTCTTTAGAGCAGTGGTTTCCAACCTTTTTGTACCTCCGCCCCCCTTTTTCATAAAAAAAAAATATTGCGCCCCCCTCACTTTTCGTTACAATCTATTTCATAATAATTATTTAATGGGCTTCAAAACAAAATACCATATTTTGTAAAAATAAAGTTTTTTTTGTTTGTTTGTATTTAAAAATGATGTTTGGTAACAGCTGCGTGCCCCCTTACAATAGTCTCGCGCCCCCCTAGGGGAGCGCGCCCCACAGGTTGGAAACCACTGCTTTAGAGGATTCTTTCCATATTTTCATCATTCTTTTAGGCCTACAAAATGTGCTACTGGAACTGAAGCCTTGTTATTCCCATTGTGCCTTCAAGCTGGACTTCATTGACTCCATGAACAGCCGCCATTCTTTTGGTACATAAGTGGTTCCTATTTATTTCATAAGGCCAATTATGTTATTATAATAGCATAGTAAATGCTCTATACCTAAGTAGGAAGACGCAATTTCAAAATAAAAACGTTATCTTCGCAATCAAAAACTCCTCTTTTGAAGATATCAGAATAACAAAAATTGAGACGTGATGGAAAATTTTCAAGGCGATATTTAAATTCAGCTCAAAAAATACAACAACAAGCGCATATATTTTCATCCATGTTACTTAAATACTGTTGACCAGCGTCATCATTTTTTAGTCTCTCAGCAACTATTTAGAGAACAACAACTTGGATCAAAGAGATGACATAAAATGTGATCGCGAGACATTCTTTCAATCGCAGGTCGGAGACTTATGAACGCGTGGTATCCGCTTTCTTCCTTATTGCTAGAGGCATGTCGTCGATAATAATGGCGCATATGGTTTATATTATTATTGTATTTGAGTTCTAATAGAATCTCTGGCCAACCCAATGCATTAAAGGTCGAGTTAATAAAGGAGTCGTAAAAGTTAATAACAATGTATTGCAAGACCCGTTATGCATTAGGTTAGAAAGTCTAGCTGTATTACCAAATGCCAAAACTATTTCATATTGTATGTCGTATTTCACCTTGTATGAAACGAATCACGATGGTCTTATTATTTATAAACTGGCCAAATTCCACATCACTTACGATCCCCAGTAGGGGTATCGGAACAAATAGTGGCTCTCTTCAACGAAATGCGGCTGTTCTTTTTCTATATATTTCTTTCAATATTGCTTATTCATAGCAGGAAGTAATGGAAAATCCATTGATTGTGCTATCAGTAGATTAGGAATATAAAGAAACGTGTTCTTAGTCAACGCTCAGTACATTTTTAAATGCCATTTTAAAAACGAATTTTATAAAAATATCATAAACAGCACAGCCAAAAGTGTTTTCGTAACCTGCTAATTTTTAAAAGTAAAAAATTCTTCGTGCTTCAGATGTTATAGCAAAAAATTAGAAAATGTCGAATTTATTTTTTCTTTCATATCTTTTTTATCTTAATCGTTAGAGCAATTTTATTTGTACTTTTTGAAGGTACTTTTTATTGAGAATGTAACTATTACTTTAGATTTTTTTTAACACCTACCATTTTCGACATATTACCCCTAGTTTCATTTTTTTCTCATGGGCCGCGAAGTTGGCTATGAAATAGTTAAATGTGCTTTTCTCTCTCTTTTAAATGAGATATTACTTGCTATACCTAATTTTATAAATAGGTCACAAAATGAAGATAAATCGTATTTTACCAATAAATTACTTATCAAGCTATCTATAAAAATTAAAACAAAAAACAACTAATTAAGCGTCAAATGACAGTTACTATTTGTCTGCAGTATCATTTATGGAGTTCTATAGTATTGTTGTGTAATTCGATAGTCTTTGTAGTAATTGTAATAATTTTAAAAATAGCGAAAAATTTGACATGTTGAGATGCTACATTCTTTACCATAAAAACTGTGTAGAAGCTGAGCGAATATACTTGGAGCTATATCCCGAGAAAAATCAATGAAGGGTGCGTAATTACAGAAATTTGGAAATAAAGTGACGGGTAAAACACGATTTCTTTTCATTTTGTGACTTATTTATAAAAGTAGGTATAGCAAATAATCTCATTTAAACGAGAAAAAAAGCACATTTAACAATTGAAGGGTTTGCTGCAAAAAGGGGTTAGCTCCAAATTTTGTGCGTTTTGAGTTAGACATCCTATCTTGTGCAAAAAAAAAACTCTTTCGATTGGTGCAAGAACGAGGTAGCTCCTAGCGCTCATTTCAGAGTTATTTCACATATGGATTTGGCTATCTTGTTCGTTTGGGGCAAGAAAGATGCAGCTCCTGGAGCTGCCTCCTTATTGCGACAAATGGCTGAGGTGGTTTGTTGACATAAAGGTTATAGTTAACAGATTTTGTTGTTACACGAGTAGTAGTACGTTATTTTGGCAAAAGTTTTGTACTTTTTGAACTTAGACGTCGTTTTTTAATACTTTTTTTTAAAAAGCTAAAAAGAGAGAGGCTGTGAGCTAAAAAAAGAAAAAAAAGGTGTCCCACTTATTCAATACGGCCCGCGTTACTCACACATTTAATTTACTGGCCCGTAGTACCATTTGAGTTTGCGACCCCTACCTTACAAAGTGGTTTATCACATACTTTGGTGCAAAAAGGAGGTAGCTCCAACATTCAAAACATGGCCCATTACTCCAGAAGAGTTATTTTTTCATGCTAATAGGGCTTATTCATAGGAATACTTATGTAGAATAAGTTTAAAAAAAATATTTGCTTGTAACTTGAGATTTGAACTGTTAAAACGTTTTTTTTATTTTTTCCACACATTTACAAAATTGGAGCTAATCCCTTTTTGCAGCAAACCCTTCAATTCCAAAGCCAACTTCGCGGTCCAAAAAAAAATGAAAGGAATTTTTTACTTTTAAAAATTGATTGTAGCTCCTCGTACACTTGGGAATAATTCATCTAATTTAAGTAAACCTGTATCTCTTATAATAAGCGAGATCCCCATGCTGGAAATGTAATCTGGGACACCCTGTATAGTTATATAGATTGATAAATGGCGGAAAAATCTGCATACAGTAGTATAAAAACATATTAGAAATTTTGATGTAAATAAAAAAGGCGGTATTCGACTTTTTTTATGTGGCGCTAGTATGGTTTAAGGTCAGAACTTTCCTATCTATTCAGTCATGAAAACATCTTAATAATTTGAGAATTATCAAAATTTATAAGGTGCCCAAATGAAAGTTTTTTTAGTGATGTTTTGTTGTTTCTTAAATCCAAAACAGCAGTTAAATATCATGAGCCTTCAAATACAAAAGAATCGTACCCACTTATGCAAAAAGTGTACTCTCATGGCGTGCTAAAATTTGCTTACAAAAGTACTAATTTGTTTAAGACTGGAAATATTGGAGCATTTACTGATACCGACTTTAAATTATACTAGTGCCATTTAAAAACTTTTTTCAGTGTACATCAAAAATTCGAATATTTTGATATCGGATTGTGCATTTTTCGCTATTTAATATGCTGTTTGTTGGGGTTATTTTTAAGACAAACAAGATTTTCGAGGTGTGATGGTCTCTAAGACACACTGTATATGGTATGCTGTAAGAATTACCTCAAAATTACAACGGAAGTCAATGAAATAGTTTAAATAAAATGTGTAATAATACATGGTTATGAGCACATTTAATATTTTTGGAGTGGAACAATAAAGATCGCTTATCGCACCCAATTATTCTTTCCTGTAAGTTTGAAAGTTGTCGTTTTAGCAAATTCTTCATAAGTATAACCAATAATTTAGTGGCTCTACTTGCATTACTTCTTTTAACGATATAATAAAATATAATGTATAGGCAAAGAAACTAAAGTTAAATAAAGATATTACAGAATGTTAAAGTAAATAAATCTGACACAAACTAAACGATTAATCACAAAATAAACAGATAAATAACGAAGCGTTTAACTACGCCAGTGTAGGTAAATATTACGTGTTCTGTTATTACCGCAAGTTAATCGACTAAATATATTTTTGGATTAATGTATAATGTTAAGATCGATTTTTTTTTAAATTTACTTTCTACCAATAAGTATTATATCGAGTATAACCTTACTGTATCGAGTTACTAATGCAAGGTATGTCCAAAAAGATGGTTGGATTAAAATAAATAGGATCAAATATATAATAATATACAGGGTGTCCCCGTTATCAGTGCAAATATTTTAAGTGGTGAGAGGAATTTTTTCTAAAAAATTGCAAGGACATTTTTTTCCAAAAATCAAATTCTAAGCAGATATCAACACTTGATTTTTTTATACTACTGCATTTAAAAGGCTCTGTCGCCGAAAATATCAATTTTATCGTAAAATACCTCAAAGCTTTTAAATAGAGCATGAAATTTTCTACAAAATTGGTTTAAATTATTTTTTATCTACAGACAATGGTTTAAAAGTAATAAAGCAGTTTGTACTAAAAAATGTTAAAAATTTAAAAACTTTAATTGTTTCTTAAACAACCGCTGTATCTTTAAAATAAAACATTGTACAAAAAAAAGGACGGCTCATTCCGGATAGCAAATTTTATTGGCTACAACTTTGGTCTAGTGAAAGTTTTCAGAAAATCAAACCCATTTTCCGGAAAAGCTGAAAATAAGGAACAGAGTGTAAAACTTCTTCTCGTCTCCTTCTGCCTTTTCAGGCGTCGGAGGTTAGTCTCGTATCCCGAGTCCATTTTCGCCATGCCCTTCTGTCTTTTGCAAGAATTTTCATTTCTTCTGGTGTTTTTCCTCTTTCTGCTCCCCAATCCCTTATTTGATCCATCCATTTTCTTCTTGGTCTCCCTCTTTGTTTTTTGGCTGGTTTTCCTATTTCTATTATTTTTCTTGTAAGTCTGTCTGGATTCATTCTCATGACATGACCATACCAGTTAAGTTGTTTCTTTTTTATTTTATCTATTATTGGTTCTTGTTCTGTCATTTCTCTAATGTTTTCGTTTCTTATCCTATCCCATTTTGTTTTCCCAGCTATTTTCCGGAGGTGTTTCATTTCCATGGCGTTTATTTTATTTTCATCTTTTTTCTTTATTGTCCAGTTTTCCGCTGCATATGTTATTATCGGTATTGTTATCATATTGTGTATTTTCATTTTCACTTTTTTGTCTATCTCTTTGTGTCCTAATATTGATTTGTTTAGTGAATAATAGAGTTTTGTTGATTTGTTTGCCCTGTTTGTTAGTTCGGCGTCTATTCTCCCGTCCTCTGTTATTATACTTCCTAAGTATTCATATGTTGTAACTCTTTCTAGATCATTGTTTTTACATTTAATTTTGTTGATGTTTTGAGGGTCTTTTTGTTTTTCGTTTATGATCATTGTTTTTGTTTTATTTATATTCACTTCCATTCCCATGTTCTCTATTTCCTCGGTCCATGCATTCACTAGTTTTTGCATTTTGTTTCTGGTATTTGCTATAAGCACTATGTCGTCTGCGTATAGTAGGCTATTTAATGTAATTATTTCTAGGTTTCTGTACCCAATTGCCGTGTTCAGTTGTTTATGTTTTTCCTTAATTCGTTTCCCTATCTTATCCATGAATATTATAAATAATAGTGGGCTTAGACTGTCTCCCTGTTTTATTCCCTTGCTCATTCTAAATTCGTCTGATCTTTGTCCTGCAATTTGTACTTTTGCTCTTACTGTGTGATACGTGCTTCTAATTGCATTTATTAGGGTGTTAGGTATTTTTATTTCTCTCAGGGTTTTCCATATTTCTCTTCTGTCTACCGTATCGAAGGCTGCTTTTAGGTCTATAAATGTTAGGTAGAGTTCTTCTCCTTCTTCTACTTTTCTTTCTATTATATTCCTTATAATAAATATATTATCACTTGTCTGTCTTCCTGGTCTAAAAGCTGCTTGTTCTTCTTCGAGTTTTATTTCCACGTGCTCTCTTAATCTCTTTTCTAGGATTTTTGTGTATAGTTTGTAGCTAGTTTGAGCTAAACAGATTGGTCTGTAGTTTTCACATTGTGATTGTTCTCCTTTCTTGTATATTGGTACTAGTAAGTTGTTTTCCCAGTCCCTGGGTATTTCTTGTTTCTCCCATGCTTCTTTGCATATTGCCCATATCCAGTCTATACCTTTTTCTCCCAGCCATTTGATCATCTCTGGTACTATGTTGTCTTCTCCACTTGCTTTTCCAATTTTGACTTTTCCTATTGCGAGTGTAAAACAAAATTCCGAGAAATAATGTATTTAATGCTTTTAAAGAGAGTGCGATTATGTATTGAAAATGATGGAGGTCATTTTGAACACTTATTGAAGTAATTTTGTGGTTACATTTTAATTTTATTGTGTTTGCATTTTATCGTTATTTTTTCCCTACCCTTTTCACTATTATAAACATTTCTATGATATATTTAGTTTTATTGAACAACATATTTGCCAAAGTTGTAGTCCGTTATCCGCAATGCCTTATCCACAATAGACATCAGTTTTGCTCTACGACTTAACGTTAAAAAAATGCGGCGTTTTTAAAAATTTACGTCTTATTTTTATGCAATTTTAAATTTTTTTGTTAAATTTGTTAGCTCCTAAAAAAAATGATAAGGGGTAGTTTTTTAAAGAATCACAAACTCATAAAAAGCCTTGAAACTAATGACAATATAATATACATAATATTATGAGTAGTACCGAAGCTATGGCATTTTTAAATACAAAACATTATTTCTCGGAACTTTTTTTACACTCTGTTCCTTATTTTCAGCTTTTCTGGAAAATCGGGTTGATTTTCCGAAAACTTTCACTAAACCAAAGTTGTAGCCCATAAAATTTGCTATCCGTAATGGGCCTATACAGAAATCCGGCACTGCCCCTGTATATCAAATAAGAAAGTTGATGGTCTTAAATAGACGAACCTTCTGCACAGAGTTAAAAAGTTCTTCACATAAGTATTTTTAGTTTTCAAATATCCCGTCTAGAGATCCAAATAAAAAACAAAATTATTTTTTTGTTAGTTTTTTAGTCACTTTTGAACTAAGAAGGCAATAATTTTTTTTCCCGATTTGAATTCAGCCTTCGTTCAACCCCCCTTTCTTTATAACTCCTGTTTATTAAAAAACTATGAAGCACTACTTGCTACTCTCGACTTTAAAAATAGCGTAGAAATTTTCTGGATTGTATTGAGAGCAGATTTAAAAAAAACTTAACGCAGTCATTTAGCAAAAATGTCTACTTTTATATACTCATAAATGTACCTACATGTGACATTCTCTACAGAAAGTTATAAAGAAAACGAGAAAGATACTTTGTACCCGCCAACAGTAACTGCAATATCCTAGATCTAATTACTTCTGCGTCGCAAATGATTCCACACACCACGGCAAAACCTCAACTCCGGAACATAAACCGTAGCGCAGCGGATGCAGATGTAGATGCTGGTATGTAAGGTTTTACAATAGCGGACAAAAAGACTAAAAGGGCACCGGCACCCTACTCTTACTTAATATGTTTACATTAACTAGGTACCTAATGTCTAACAAAAATTTCAACAACACCTGCGCTACGCGACTTCATTTAAAGTACATAAAACAAATGAACTGTTTCATTTGCTGTTTATTTAAAAGAGAATTAGAATTTTTCTTAACAATGATGATTCAAGTATTTGCAGACACAAAATCCAAAAAACCTAATCTACAAAGTTAAAATTAGTAAGCACGATCTTCTAATGATTTTAAAGCAGTTATTCCTGACTTATAACCACAAATAACTTTTAAATTAGTAAAGATACCGTATTAAAATTATTAGAGTAAATTTTTCTAATGATTTTGTTCTTATTTATTTTATTATATTCATACAGGGTGTCACCGTTATCGGTGCAAATATTTTAAGTGGTGATAGAGGACTTTTTTTTTAAGAAAAACTTTCAAATAAAACTTTTTCCAAAAATCAAATGCTAAGCAGATATCATCAACACTTACTTGAGTTTTTTACACTTCTGCATTTAAAAGGCTCTGTCGCCGAAAATATCAATTTTATCGAAAAATATCTTAAAGCTTTTTAATAGAGCATGAAATTTTCTACAAAATTGGTTTAAATCATTTTTTGTCTACAGACAATGGCTTAAAAGTTATAAAGCAGTTTCTACAAAAAATGTTAAAAATTTAAAAACTTATTGTTTCTTAAACTTTGCTGGAGCTGTATCTTTGAAATTAAAGGTTGTACAAAAAAACGGACGGCCCATTCCGGATATCAAATTTTATGGGCTACAACTTTGGTTGAGTGAAAGTTTTTGGAAAATCAGACCGATTTCCCGGAAAAGCTGAAAATAAGGAACAGAGCGTAAAAAAAATCCGAGAAATAATTGTTGGCACCTTTAAAAACTGTGGAACTCTTCTTTGATACTTCCATTGGTATTCCCTTCTCGCTGCATTATCATTACAAAATCCATACAAATAATGACTTGAATATAACATGTTTTGACAACAAGTGGTAACAAAAAAAAAGGTATTAAAACGATATTTGGTGTTATTAACAACACACAAATAGCATTAGCAGATTAGCACCAGTGACATTGAAAACTTGATACTTCAGTAACACAAATTTAGTTTACTGGGTAGTCATCATCGCCACCTAACTAGAACTGGCCATCAAACAAGTTATGAAGTTACCTACGATTTTTTTACGTTTGCTAGTTAGTTCCTTAAAAAATGATTAGGGGTAGTTTTGTAGAAAATTTAAAACTTCTTAAAAAGCCTTGAAATTGATGACGGTATACATAATATCATGAATAATACCGATAGTACAGGTAAATTTAAGTGCAAAACATTATTTCTCGCAATTTTTTTACCAACTTTTTTGGAAAATCGGGTTGATTTTCCGAAATTTTCACTTAACCAAAGTTGTAGCCCATAAAATTTGCTATCCGAAATGCACCGTCCGTTTTTTTGTACAACCTTTCGTTTTAAAGATACAGCGGTTGCAAAGTCTAAGAAACAATTACAGTTTTTAAATTTTTTCACATTTTTTTGTACAAACTGCCTTATAAATTTTAAACCATTAGACAAAAAATAATCATAACCAATTTTGTAGAGAATTTCATGCTCTATTAAAAAGCTTTAAGGTATTTTTACGATAAAATTGAGATTTTCGGCGACAGAGTCTTTTAAATGCAGAAGTGCAAAAAAATCAGTTGAGTGTTGATATCTGCTTAGCATTTGATTTTAGGAAAAGTCTTACTCGAAATTTTTTCTAGGAAAAAGATCTTCTATCGCCACTTAAAATATTTGCGCCGATAACGGAAACACCCTCAATTTTTGGATTATTAATGCGCCCAAAATTTAACAGCTTTGCCAAATCTAAAACTATTTTCTAGCCCTTATACTAAGTGAGAACCCCATGCGGGAACTCGAATTTCAATCAGCCTGTTTACATTTTCTGACAACGACAGTGGGAATTTGTTCATTGTATATCGAGATTACCGTCCCTAATTTAACTAACGTAATGTGAACGACGTAAGTGGGCGCAAAGTATATCAAGGACCCCCTGTATAATGGATTATTCTTTGATTGTGGTAGGTGTGTGCGATATGTGGCGTATTTATTACATACTTCCACGCCCGCCATAGTCGAAGGTTACATTTTTATAAAAGAAAATGTCTTTCTTAAGGTTTTTAGAATAAGAGGAATATTTGCTTCGCGTGTTATTTTTTATCAAGATAACGATCAATCTATCTGGTTAATTAATACATCGTTACAAGTTCCAAGTGAAACGTTCTATCATCCACTGTAATAGTCTTGAAACGCTGGAGTCAAATCAGAACGTCTCAATATACGACATACATACGTATCATTGAATAATTCTGTACATGCACATTTCATGGAATGAACTTGAAACCACAAATGCTGGTCAAGGTCGAATGTTTCACCAGAGCAGGTAGGTATACGTATATTCTATGTCATGCATGGCCGCTGGCTTGGTCTTCACGTCATAGTCTGATGAATGGGTCCCTTCGTTTGTTACCAGGTGTTTGGTTACCCATTATATTCTTAAGAAACAGTTTAATACCTGAAGACATAATATCTTTATTAGCGTTTTCACTTAGCCAGTCAAGGATTCTTGTTAGCACTGTAGAATTTGAAAACAAACTGCTAAAATTACGAATGCTTCGAGAGGTCTGCAGCTGTAATACCTTACGATTAATTTTCACGTGTTCGCTAATGACTAAAAAATAAACGTTAGGTCAAGAAATAACCGTGGAATTTATCTTTGAACATATTTCAATGTAGCTGGCATGGCAGTAAAATTGTCGTTCAAGGAAAATATCTTTTACATTACCTACCTAGACTTACTTCACTGGTTTGTAAATTGTTCTCAAGGCTCGGGCAATAAACTCAAACTTAATAGCATTAAAATATTGTTTTAAAATATTTCATGGTTTAGTGTACAGGAAGTAAACATTTTAAACAAGTTACAGTGCGCGGCGAAAGTATGGAATAAATTCATTAAAATCGAAACAATATTTTTTTGGACAAATACTCAGAATTTTGCGGATTTCGTCTCTTATCCGATTTTTTAAATCTTCTACACTATGTACTTTGTCGAGGTAGATTTTCGACTTCAAATAACCCCATAAAAAGTAGTAAGCCATTAATATCTGGAACATTCAAACATGGAATGTTCAAATCTGGAAAATGCACCGGTAGAATCATTCAAATCTTGAATAGTTCAACCCTGGAATCACTCAAAGCAGGAATCATGCAACGATGGAACCAGAGGGTTATTTTTTGACTTTTATTTGACAAATAAAACATGAGATTATTGATTTAGCATAGAGTGTTTGCTGAATTTTTGTTAATAATAAAATTTAGGTTTTTCAATTTTCAATTGTGTTTTGTTCGAAAACTTTCTCATGCAAAGAGTCAAAAATTTTATTCTGTCAATTAGAAAATTAAAGGCCTAATCAGAATCAAGAAGACAATATGGGAGTTACCCATTGCCGATGACGTAATTACTAGAAAACAAAGATCAAGAATCGACTCTAACAGAAAAATGTATGTGTATAAAATAAGCATATCGGAGACTTTTGTAATCTACTTTGTAAAATTATAGTTGCATGGATCAAATGATAAAAATGTGTTCATTCATAATACAAGATTTTTCCTGACAGCCTTTTTTACTGAAACATTTAAAAAAAAAATAAAACATGGTCAAATCCTTACAAGTTATTTTAAACGCGTTATTAAAAATTAATTACACTGTTTTTCAAATTCATTGAAACGAAAACAGTTCACGATTTCTAGATCTCTATACATTGGTACGTCTCGAAATTATTCCTATATTAAACCATTTGAAAACTATTAAGTATTATTGTCACTCTGATTGAAAACAATTGAATTCAATGAATCGAAAGTTAAAAAAAAATAACCCAGCACTCACTCACGCACTATTTAAACTCGTTAGTGAAAAGGAATGAGAAGTGTAATAAAGTAAAAACAGGTTCCAATATTGTACCATAACAACGTTTATATAATAATTCGAACAGGATTAGAACAAGAGATATTGGACGTGTTTTTTAATCATTAAAAAAATCATTTAAAAAATCTGCAACATAATCTAGAAACTCTAAACCTGAAATTGGAAAAAAATAATATGAAAATAAATACCCAAAAAACTAAAACTATGATCGTTACAGCGAAAACAAAGGGCATAACATCACTTATGGGCTTAGGTTGGAACAGGTAGAAAGCTTTAAATATTTAGGGAGTAATCATAGAGAGAAATGGAGGAATGGACAAAGAAATAAGCGAAAGGACAGGAAATGTGGGAAGAATATTTAACAGTTTAAGAACAACATTTTTGGAATTAGAAAAGTCCCAAAACGAACAAAAGTGGAAGTGGTCAAAAAGGTAGTAACTCCAGCACTTTTATACGAAAATGAAACGTGGACACTCACTAATAAAAATAGTAGCCCAGTGAATGCAGCTGAAATGAGATTTCTAAGAAAAATCCAAGGAAAGTCCAAAAAAGATAGAATCAAAAATGAAACATATGGAGAACAATTAAAGTTAAAATCACTTGAAACAAAAATACAAGAAAGACAGCTGGGATGGTTGGGTCACATTTATCGGATGAAACAAGAAAGGTTAATCAGAAAAGCCTATGAAGCAAATCACAGGGAAAAAGCAAAAGAGGTAGACCGAGAAACCTGGGAAGACGAAATTAAAAAAGCAGCAGAGGACAAAAACATCAAATGGAAACACATAAAAAAGCTAGAACAAGACAGAAAAACATGGAAAAAAGTCAGCACAACACAACAGTTCCACAACTACAGTAGAAGGACTCATGACTAAATAAAAAAAATAAAAAATAAAAAGTACGATTACATAAAGTCAGACAAGAACATGCTTTAATATTTTAATTGTAGGTGTATGGTTTTGTTAAGCAGGTTTAATTATTTAAGGTACAGGGTGGGCCAAATTCTAGTGGATTACATGGGTATCTTGCTTAACATTCAAGATGGAGAAACGGTTAAATTACCAAAATATGCAGTTTTCAGAAATATTGTATCATTTCCGGTTTTTTAGTTACTAGGGAAAAACTGTTTTATTTTTTGCTGCAAATATCGAAAAAAATTATCTAAATTACTTTTGGATTTTTTTGCGTAGAATATGATGGTGGTAAAAAAAAATAATGCTCACCGTGGAAAAGTTATGACAAACTTATCTTTTCTTAATTGGAAGCGACAGTTGGCATGACGTTTTTGGATTTCTTATCTTTTCTCTTTTCAAACGTACGAGAGTTGGCACGGTTATTTTGAAAAATAAGAATGTTACAAGTTTTTTCAAAATCTATTAAGATAAACATTATAGAAACAAAAATTAGGCTGTGACATGGGCGTCCGCAGGGAGGGGGGCACTGTGGACGCCCATGGGCTGTGAAAAGAAAAGAAAAAACAACATGTTAACAGAAGATACACAAAACAGATCTAAGTTTGTCTCACTGCATATTTTTGGCAATTCAACTGTTTCTCTATCTTGAATATTAAGCCAGATACACATGTAATCCCATCGAATTCGGTTCATCCAGTACGTACAAATGGATTAAAGGATTCCAGTGTAACTGTTACGTTGGTTCTTGGTTTATTACAATTAAAAGAAATATTCGCCATTTAATTTGTAAAAGTGTGTATTGTACAGCTAGCAAGTTCGCATGCACTTGGCTCAGTCGTTATTTATTTATCTTGTTACGATGGTAACTAATCAACAAACAAAAATTATCGAAGCGTATTCACCTTTGATCGTAATTGAACTAATAGAATTCTTAAACGCAAAAACGCAGTACGTTGTGAATCGAAATTCTATTCATAGGAAAAAAATAAACTTAAATAATATTAATATTTGAATAACCGGTAAACTGAGACATAACCGATTATCGACAAAATGCTCAGCTTAGTCGGTTTTTCAAACTGTATTGAACACCATACAATGCTGCTCAAGAAATTGCTCAAGAAAATTTATAGCACCTGCCAAAAACGTGAAATAAAAAAGTTGAAGGACGATTTTTCACGAATACCGTTGAAAATATTTTTCATAAATTTTGCCACTTTGACAAACTAAATCTTATGGTCTAGCAATTATATGTTGGAACTTAAATTCCAATCAGCCTGTTAAATATGTTTAACAAATTTCAATAATATACAGGGTTTCCAGCATGGGGATCTCTCGCTTATTATAAGAGATACAGGTTTGTTTAAATTAGATGAATTATTCCATGGTATTGGAGGAGCCACGATCAATTTTAAAAGTACATACTTCTGATGTTATAGCAAAAAATGTAATTTTTTTCCTCTCATAACTTTTTGTCGTAAACATTAAATCAATTTCATTTGTACCTTCTAAAGGTACTTTTTTAAATAGAATGTAACTATTATCTTAGATTTTTTTCATCTCTTTCCATTTTTGAGATATTACCCCTAACTTCATTTTTTCTTATGGGCCGTCAAGCTAGCTTTGGAATAGCTCGATGTGCTTTTTTCTCCTCTTTCTAACGATATATCGTTGGTTCCATCTATTTAAATAAATAACTCTAAAAATCAAGAAAAACCGTATGTTACTAATATTGTTTTCTAAGTTGGCCATGAAACATGTCAGACAGGCTATAGCTTTGCAATAGTGAAATGTGCTTTTTTCTTCTCTTATTAATGATATATTACTTGTCATACCTATTTAAATAAATAACTCGGAAAATTAAGAAAAACCGCATATTATCGATATAATTCTAAGTTAGCTAACTTATAATAATATTGGTAAAATATGTTTTATTTTTATTTTCCGGGTTATTTATGTATGTATATGACAAGTGATATATCATTAGAAAGACGAGAAAAGGCACTTTTAACTATTGCAAAGCCAACTTGCCTGTTTAACATGTTTCATAGCTAACTTAAAATGAAATACGGTTTTTCTTGATTTTTCAAGTTATTTATAAAAACAGATATGGCAAAAGATATAGAAATAGGGAAAAAGCACATTTCACTATTCAAAAGTCAACTTGCCCGTTTAATACGTTTCATGGCTAACTTAAAATAATATCGATAAAATACGGTTATTCTTGAGTTCCTGAGTTATTGATAAAAAGAGATAAAACATAATATATCGTTAGAAAGAAGAAAAAAAGCACATCAAACCAGGGATGGAATAACGTTTTAAATCGTTACGTTATTGTATAACGTTATTTATTATTTGTTTTTGTTACATAACGTTATAAATAACGTCAAAAAAATGAATTGTTATGTTATATAACGTTATATAACGTTACATAAATTATGATATACAGGGGGTTTCTTAAATAATGCGAAAAAATTCGGGAGGTGATTCCTTATCGAAATATAAGAGGGGTCTTTCATATAATTTTTTTTCCTTTAGGGTCTCCTTTCGGAGTTACACCCCCCTAAAGGGGATCGGTAAAATTGGGTTTTTATTTTATTTCTCAAATTTGTATGTATGTAGGATACTATTTGGTAGATGTTTTATACTTATTAAAAGGTTTCCCATAGTAATATTTGTAATCATCTCCCACCTTCACAGGGGGCTGAAAAGTGCGACCCCCCCTGTTGTTTTTTATCAGAACGTTTTGGTGGGTTGAAATCTTGCAATTTGAATTTTTTTTTTGAAAACTTGATTTATTTAGGTTTTTTTTATTCTTTAACTGTTCTCGTTAAACCTACAGTTTTTGAGTAAAAAATTAGATGAATCAACATGAACCATCAAATATTCCAATATAAAACGATTCATTTTTGTGGTTACTGGTTACCATGGTTTGTTTATATTCATATTGGATAGAAGTGACAGGTGTAATTCATTTTGACGTTTACGCGGCGACAACGCTAAAACGCCCGTCAATTCTACCCACGATGAACATAAACATCATATTCACTCATTTAATTTTTTACTCAAAACTGTAGGATTTACGAGAAAAACTAAAGAATAAAAAAAAGTCTAAATCAATTAAACTAACAAAAAAAATGTTAATTGCAAAATTTTAACTCCGCAAAAAGTTTTGATTAAAAAACCATCAGAGGTCGCACTTATCAGCCCCCTATGGTGGAAGATGATTAAAAATATTACTATGAGAAACCTTTTACTAACTAAGTAAAAAACATCTATCGAATATCATTCTCCCACATTTATCTAAACTTAAGAAATAAAATAAAAACCCAATTTTACCGATCCCCTTTAGGGGGGTGTAACTCCGAAAGGAGACCCTAAAGAAAAAAAAATATATGAAATACCCCTCTTAATTTTCGATAAGGAATCACCTCCCGAATTTTTTCGCATTATTTAAGACACATGCTGTATAAAAATAATTTTTATTTGTAACTCAGAAATTATTTTTGGGATCTGTGCCTAAATGTTAATTTTTAAAAATAGTACAAAATTACGTTGAGATATTTTATTTTCATTTTAATTTCTAAAATACAAACAAAATATTATATCTTCTGAAAATAAAAAGATCACCATATAAAAAATTAATTTGTAGAGAATAACGATGCAAAATAACTTTAACGAAACGTTATCGGTTATTATAACGTTATATAACGTTATAAAAATATCGTTACGTTATTGTATAAAAAATTACAATTGAATCGTTATTATAACGTTATCGGGTATCGTTACGTTACGTTTTCCATCCCTGCATCAAACTATTCCAAAGCCAACTAGACGGCCCATAAGAAAAAATGAAGTTGGAGGTAATGTCTCAAAAATGAAGAGTGATAAGAAATGTAAGATAATAGTTACATTCTACATAAAAAAGTACCATCAGTAAGTACCTACAAATAAAATTGATCTAAGGATTAAGACAAAAAAGTTATGAGAGAAAAAAGAAATTCGACATTTTCATATTTTTTGGTATAACATCTGAAGCACGAGCAATTTTGTACTTTTAAAAATTGATTATAGCTGCTCTCATACTAAGGAATAATTCATCTAATTTAAACAAACCTGTATCTCTTACAATAAGCGAGATCCACATGCTGGAAATGTAATCTGGGACACCCTGTATATTCACTAATTCATAACTTATTTCGCTTTATACAATTTTAATATTTCAATTATCACGATGCTGTTTTTACATAAGTTTTAATTGTTAAGTGTGTACTTATAAACAGACTGAAACATTAAAGTGAAATGGTTAAAATAACTTGTTTACGTTACGTTACATAAAAACAACACAATTATATTAGTGTAGTAATTATCCATCTTTATCTGTGAACATTATTGTGTTAGGTTAATTGTAAGATATACTCACTGACAGACCGAGTGATTAAAGTAAAAATGTTAACAATAACTCCACATACGTTGGGTGTAACAAAAGAAACCTTAAAGTAGCAAGTTAATGGAGAATCGCTTACAAAAATACAGAAAAATTAATCAAAGCCTTCACAATGATCGATGTATATGCTGCTTGGGACATTATTATTTCCTTAAAGTGATATCTTCCTTTTCTTCAGGCAAAGTTAAAGTTTGCGTCTTTATTCATCGATAATAATTTTCTGACGATTTTATTTTGTCGAGCTTCAAGTTTAGAACTACAACATCCTTTTTTATCGCCCGCATTAGCTGTATACTAAGGTGACCAACTTTCTTACAATGAAAAGGACACAAATTAAAGAGCAAAAAAAAAGTAAATAAATAAAAGACACATTTTATGCATTGCAAACATTATAATATGATAAATGCTTAATAAAAACATTTGTAACTAACACTAACATGAAATTTTATGCTTACATGCCTATAACTATTTAAAGGAGAACTTCTCCATTGAATGAATATTTTTTAGCAGTGTATTATCTTCTAACAATATATTGGAAATATCTGAACAAGAAATGTCTTTCATATTGAATTTTACGACAAGTGCTGCAGCTAGAGTATCAACATTCAATCTCGATTTCTCACTTGTCCAAAAATCATTAGCAATTGAAAAAACTCTTTCAACTGCTGCATTAGTTCCAGGGCAGCACAACACAAATTGAACAAGAATAAATAAATTTTCACATGGAATATGTCCATTTTTGAAATGGCTGAATATTTCCACCCATCTTTTATCAATTTCAACGTGTTGATTTTCCCATTGTATTAATTTTTCAGAATTTAAATATACATTCAGTCTTCTAATTGCTTCAAAGAGACAATTGTCGTCTATTTTAATATCTGGCAATTCTTTAGATAAAAACTCAACACAAGATTCAATATCTGTCCAACATACTGGGGATGAAGCCAAAAAACACCATTGAAAACTGTTATTTGAGGTTTGTTTTAGACCATTCTTCGATATATTGAAAACATGTTTGGTAAAAATTCTGCACTTCTTTGAAAAACTTTTTCGTTATGCCCGGATTTGATTCCTTTAAGTCTGATAATTTTCTTTTTATAATTAAAGGAAGAAATTTTTCTTTAAAATCGAGATTATATTGAAGGATAAAGTCATTCAAAATAAGGCTAACTTCTGTAGCTGAAATGTGTTCACCTTCAATCTTTTGAATCGTTTTGTGAAAAATAGATGCTTGATTATGTACAAAATACATTAATATCTCAGATATTTCATTATTGAAAAACGACTCCAGGATTTTAGGACATTTGTCTAAACTCAAAAAATGTAAGCGAAGAGGCTCGAATAATTGTAGAACACGCTCTATAGCAGGTGTTTTTTGTATTCAACATTCGCTTCTTCACAAAATTGTTTTAAAGTAGCCACGCGAACGGTAAAACGACTAAAATACAAATAAATTGTAGTTATTATTAATTCTACATCAATTGGCATGGCACATGACGCCGTGTTGATTGCATTTGACAAAATATGAACAATACAGCCTATTCCTAGTATTTTCTTTTGGAGATTTACAGATTTTAGTCTTCAAATATCGAAAAGGACAAAAAGGAGGGCAAAAAGGAGGACACTTTTCAAGGGAGGACAGAAGTGAAAAAAGGAGGACTGTCCTCCCTAAAGGAGGACTGTCCTCCCTAAAGGAGGACGGTTGGTCACCTTATGTATACTTGCAAACATTTTCATATTTCCACGCGAATATAAGATTATCTTGTGTTCATTAAAGACATAATTTTTTACCGTAAAAATTATCATCGACACATTTCACGATTTTCCTAAAGGTTAACAATTTTTTCAAGTGTGCAATCGGCAGTCTCCCAAAAAGCATTCTTAACTACCCAATTAAGCAGTGTGAAATTAAATAAATGGCTTGTGTCAACGTAATTAAAGAAATTTGGCAAACAATTTAATGTTGAGGCTGTTCGAGTGTTTGAAATTATTCGGACGTTTATAAGGAAAATGTAGATTTTATTTAACGGGCGTTTTGAATTAAATTTTGCTCTGTAATGTGAAGTGAAACGGAAATATCTTGGCTATATTATAATGCATATAATTTGTAACTGCACTGTGCGTAGCGATAAGATAAGAACAAAGAAATTGTACTTCGTCGCTTGAATGCTTCCATCTCAAGTGATGTAGAGTTCAAAGAATTCACCGTCGACGAACTCTCGACTCGGTCAGTGTTTAATTTTGCCCTAAATCTGAAATTCCGAAAACGACTATTAATTATGCTTTCATACGTGTGTAGTGGAACTAATTTATATATGTTAAATTGTTAAGTACATACATGCTGTATGTACGTACACCTGTTTAAGTTACAATGACCTTCTGGAAAGTCAACACCCTAACGTTCGCGCAAACTTCGGGATCTACTTGTAAATCACGTATGTCTTCCAGTTGCCACATTTTCTGGTTGAAATTGCCGTTTCTTTAAGACGTTTTCAGGGTAAGCCCACTACGATTATTATTGTGTCAACATTTTTCGTTCCATATTTCTCTCCTTGTTATATTATGTCCCTGTGTCAGGATTTAGCAATGGGATCTCGGTTACAGTCACAAGGGTTAAAAATGTGGATACGGAGGAAAATTGCGTAGATGTCACAAATATTACAGGAAAAACAAAATTGATGCTAATGGAGTTGTATCACATATTATTTTTAATTCAAATAAGTAGTTAAAGTGGGTGTTTAATGGTTCAAAAAATATCGCTAATAGAGGGTGACTTGTGGGAAACGGACGTTTTTTGAATGAACAGAACTCGGTTGATTTTCAAGGTTTTTTTTGCAAAGTGAAGAATAACATCTGCCATTTGCTATAACAAAGTCAAGTATCCTCTTGAACGAAAAGCATATACTGCAAACGCATCCATGGAAGTTGTTAGAAACACGTTCCCTGGCCGCGTCATTTCGCGTTTCGGTGACTTGCCGTGGCCCCCAAGATCACCAGACTTATTTTCCTGCGACTTTTTCTTTTGGGGGCACTTCTTTTTGCCCACAAACCGCGTACACTAAGGGAGGAAAGATGCCATTACAGAAGAGACGCATTTAATTGACGCACAGCTGCTAGGCCGAGTCATGCATGACTTCAGGCAGAGACTTGAAACTTGCATTCTGGAGGGTGGCCGCCACCTGATGGATATAACTTTCCATAACTAAATAATTATGGTAAATCAAATACCATATGCTGTTTCTCAATTTGTAATAAATAAGTTTGCTTTTTCTTGAAAATCAACCGAGTTCTGTTCATTCATTTGTATACTTGAATAAAAACAAACAAAAAACAAACAACTTTTCGTTCAAGAGGATACTTGACTTTGTTATATCAAATGGCAGATGTTATTCTTCACTTTGCAAAAAAAAAAAAAACTTGAAAATCAACCGAGTTCTGTTTATTCAAAAAACGTCCGTTTCCCACAAATCACCCTGTACTACCAAAAAAAAACGAATGGATTACAATAATCTTTAGGACTTCCAAGCATTAGTTTTAAATATTTGCGGAACACATATACTTCGCGAATCCTGATTGCTTTATAATTACAGGTAGATATTTTTAATTATAGGTGAACGAACACTCTCTAATCGCAAATGTGGTACATCACACTGACGAAAGTTATCGCAAATTTAATAGCCGACACTGACAAGACTTATCGGAAAATTGACATTCGACCGACAAGAGGTATAAGAAAATCGACAGCTAAAACTGTCTATAGTTATCGGCAGTTACCGGAAAATCGACAACCGACACTAACGATAGTTATGAAAAATTTAATAGCCGGTCCTGACGAGAGTTATCAATAAAATGACCGCGAACACTGGCGATACTTATCGGAACATTGACGTCCGACACTGACGGAAGTTATCGGAAAATTGACAGCCAGCACTGGCAGTACTTATCGGAAAATTGACAGCCGACAGGACACTGACGGGAGTTATTGATAAATTGACAGCTAAATCTGTCAATAGTTATCGAACGATTGACAGCCATCTTGATGAGAGTTATCGCTTAATTAACAGCCGACACCGACGAGAGTTATCAAAGAATTGACGGCCGACACTGACGGTAAAAGAAAAATTGACACCCAACACTGGCGAAACTTATTGAAAAATTGACAGCTGACACTTACAGGAGTTATCGTTTATTGACAGCTAAAATTGTCGATAGTTATTAGACAATTCACAGCCGGTACAAATAAGAGTTATTGGTAAAGTAAGAGGTGTCAACGACAGTTATCGGAAAATCGATACTGACGGTAGTTAACGGAAAATTGACTGCCAACACTGGCGATCGATACTTATCGAAAAACTGACAGCTGACACTGCCAGGAGCTATCGGTAAATTGACAGCTTAAACAGACAATAGCTATCGGAAAAATAATAGCCGGTACTGACAAAATTTATCGGAAACTTTACAGTCAACACTGGCGACACTTATCGGAAAAATGATAGCCTACTTACGGGAGTTATCGATAAATTAATAGCCGACACTGACGAAAGATCGGAAACTTTACAGTCAACACTGGCGACACTACTTATAGGAAAATTGATAGCCAACACGCACTGGAGTTATCGGTAAATTGGCAGTTGACACTGACGAAAATTATCGGAATATTGGCAGTCAACGCTGACCAAAATTTTGACAATGTGTTTTTTACGAGCATAATTGCACGTTTACCATACTAACATGGTGGTGTTTTCCAACACTGTTGTTTATTTTGATATTACAGTAGCACAAATGGTGTTGCTCCGCTTTAATTTTGGACTTGTATTGATTATAATATTGCGTGGTAATAGAATTAAAATTTATCACTAACGTGAACAGAATTTCCAGCTGTTACATTATGTTGAGGCACAAAACAACATTAAAAAACACGTCGAGTTCAGCGGAGCTCAGTAGTAATGCCTTCTTACAATAAAACAAGTTGCATAAAATAACATAATCAATGCCACAAATACTTTTTAAATGTCAAAATGTATCAAATAGAAAAAAAAAACTGATAATCTATGACATAATTTGTTGTTACATGGGTATAACTGCATAACGCTAACATTTTATATTTGTGGTAATAAAATCTGCACAACAAATTTGACGTTAAACAACTACGTTTTAACTTAATATTACGATTATTTCGGGCTTAATTCAGAACATATTTTAAGTGCTTTTTTAATCTAAAGCTGAATAACACAGTAATCCGATGTTTTGTAAAATGAAAATATATTTAATGTTTTGTGTGTTCCAAATCACAGATATTGATTCCGATTAATCATTGTTTACTTAACTGTATTCAGTAACTTTTAGTTGGTTTTGTTTGTACTTGTTAATGGCTAATAAACGTAATTAACCACAACAGAAGGTTGAAGGTCGTTTCAAAAATGTAATTGTATGAGATCTGCGTATTGTTCGGTTTTGTAGCGAGTCGATTTTGGTTATTTCACTAGTTAGTGCAAAGTTTTGAAAATTATATTCGTTAGTGTGGAAACAAAATACTAGTTTAAATTACATACTGGAAATTAGTTTCATTAGAAATCACTTATGTGTTTGATAACAAATAACCTGTAGAAATAATAGACCAGTTTTATTGTTCTCATTTATTTGTCATTAGTAATCAGTAGCAACAGAATAAATAAAATTACCGTTTTATGAAGAAGAAACCAGAATATCAAAACTGGTGTAGCATTTCCACAAAAAATTCTCATACATAGAAATAAGTGATTTTAAATAAAATTATTTGTATTGCATAAACGAATTACTCTTAAAATTTAACTATTTGTCAAATAATAAATTGATGATTAAAAATTATTATAAAATTATCAGTAGTAGATAATATAACAAGTGCATTAAAAATTATCGATAATTTTTGGTAAATATGCCCGAATACAAGTTGAGCCGAAAAAAACACAAGTGCACGTAGTGCACGAGTGATTTTTTCTGATTCAACTTGCATGAGTGAAGATTTGTCAAAAATTATAGATTATTTGCAATGCACCAGTTATATTTTGTTAGAAAATTTCCTTCACCTAACCTACCTGTCAAATTAGATGTATGTTATATCAAGTACTGTCAGGGTGGTGCGTCAGGGGTGTGGTTTAATCTATATAAAAGTAACGCTACTGTTCGCTGAAATTCGTCAAAAAATTATCAAGACCAGAACATTTAATTCCCTCTCCAAATTTATATTTTCGACCAATCGCAAACTCAGATTTTTGGAAACGACCAATAAACGCATGAAAATTGTTAATTGCGAAAAGGATTATGTTTATTGGTCGTTTCTAGGAAATCTGAGTTTGTTATTGGCCGAAAACGCAAATTTGACAGGGGGATTAACATCTGACAGGAGTATGTAAAACTATTACCGTGTAATAATGCTCCTATTGGTAGTCTCTAGAAGATTTAAGATTAGTAATTGGTTGAAAACGCAAATTTGACAGGTGAAGGAAATTTTAATATACATTTCTTTAAAAAAATCTTGTAATTTTTAGCGTCCGATTACAGATGAATATTTTTAATTATAATTTGTACCGAATGGTCTGTATAAAATCATTTTCGTCGTGCGTCATGTTTTTGACACCAAGCCCCTTTTCAAATGCGAAAGATAAAAACTCTGTTTCAATGCAATTTATTATCGACGTGTTAATTTAAAATACGACTGCACGTTTATCCTTTTTCAGAGGAAGCTCTCAATTCCCTGATCTTTAATTTCGATTTGAATTGCCACTTTCATTCACCATTTAATATGCAAAATACGTTATCAGACTGAAGCAATCACTGAAGGGTCATCTTGCCTTTTTTTGATCCAATATAATTATCTTTTTAAGTCTTCAGACAACAGTAAAAATGTTTAAAAGTGGATCACTAAATTTCAATGTTATTTATGAATGTTATGCATGTTTTTTGTGTAATATTTTTTTAGTAAAAATTATAGGCAATACGATCAAATTTCCCAAATATTCAATTGGGATATTGCATTAAACACGGCACCAGTGTTAACAAAACCATATTGAATTCGATTACAATTGTTCAGGAGTAACCTTCTTGCTTATTTAACGCATTAGTAACGAAAGACTAAGTTTCAAATAAACTACCATTATAATATTTATTTGTAACTGTACAAAAACTAACTTGTTGGGTAAATTGAACCCGTTATGTCTATTTAAACAACTTATCCCATTTTTGCCTCAATGAGAACGGAAATAAATACAAGGTTTTTTTTTGGAAAACTTTATAATTTACTTATAAAATAACATATTTTTTTCTTAAATTAACAATTTTTTAAAATAAAAACTAAAAAATAGACGTACTCGTATGAGTAGGTGCATACATTGGGAAGTTGTCGATTCATTAAGAATGGTACATTTCAAAACAAT
Organism: Elmis aenea; assembly: GCA_947652605.1. Lineage (NCBI taxonomy): Eukaryota > Metazoa > Arthropoda > Insecta > Coleoptera > Elmidae > Elmis > Elmis aenea. The sequence continues at coordinate 24,142,009 of OX393584.1, forward strand.
TGCTTTCGACACACAAAGTTTTGAAGCACATTTTGCATGACCAACGAACTCGGGCTTGAAATACAACACAACGCAATGGATTCGGAATTTTTTGGGAAGTGACCGGGTAGATACGAACACGGTCAGGTATTGATGAACGACGATGTGCAGTTGAGTTTGCTCGAAACAGATAATGTCTTACGATGTATCTTGTAAATTCCAACTGACTCATTTTTTGACCACTTACTAGCAAGAATAATTTCCACGAATTTGTCATCCAAGATATAGGTAAAAAGTACCCACCACCATTTTTTGCCACGGTTGGTAATGCGCTACGTGTTTACGGATTGATGACTAAGATTAACTCCGCCCATTCTTTTATTATAATTTTTATATAGTTGAGACTGGGTAATGCCAATGGTCTTCTTATCCCGCTTTGACCATCTTCTGACTTTTTGGAAGGGCCGATTTGTATCATAATTTGTTATCATTGTTTTTGTTTCGAAATTATGAATTTTCAATCGTCTTTTCTTGTCTATCAGCAGTTCATCATCACTGCTATCACAATGATCATCTGATAGTTGTCTTTTCATAACTTGAATGCGTCCTGGAACTTCATTTGGCATTTCTGTTTTATAAATTTCATTATCGTTAATTTCCTTTTCGTCTGTAAGTTGGTCAACATCAGGAGGTATAACAAGACCAATGTCATCTTCTAAGGCTGTCAGAGCGTCAGAGAGAAAATTGTAATAGCCATATCATATCATCATAAAAATCTTCCACATTCATTTCTATAAAAGAATTAGGAAACTAGGAAAAGAAATTGTTTGTTCAGAACACTTTTTTATAATCTATTATTATGGCAAATGGTAATTCAAAACAGTGATTGAATAGCTTGCGTGTTGGGACAAATGTTTAGTCCAACGGCCGTAATGGTTGATAGTTTTTGGCTCAAATCGAATGGAACAGAGTAGATCTAGTACAATCACTACCAAGAAAACTCTCAAATAGAAAACAGTGAAGTCTTACGAGAGATAAATCTGACCAATTTAACGAATTCTGTGCACGAAACGTATAACTGGAGAATCGTGTCTGCTGTCTGTCTTGCTGACGCCCGTTCGCTCGATTTATTTCACACAGTACAGGTTTATTTACAACAAAACTCATAACTGTATAAGTAAAATTAGTTAAATATTAAAAGCGCCTTCAACTGGCATATTTGCTACAAGACTTGAATGGTTTATTCGTGCAATTTCTTTAGCTTTGTAATAGGCCCAAGTTAAGAATTATTGGCCCTTTAATAATATATTTAATTTTTCGTGAAAAATGGGAAGAGTGCACTTTTTTCGACCAAAAAATCGATTTTCTTAATATCCACAAAATGGCTTCAAACCTCTTATACACGTTATTTATGGCCAAATTAAGAATTATTAGCCCTTAAGTACGATTTTTAATTTTCCGTCAAAAAAATCGATTTTTTTAAAACTAAAGCGAATAGCTTCAAACTTTGTATATACGTTATTTATTGCCAAATTAAGGATTATTAGTCCTTAACTACGAATTTTCTTCTGGTTATGCATATGAAGCAAGAACACAGGGAAAAAACAAACGAGGTAGACCAAGAAAAACCTGGCACGACGAAGTTAAAAAAGCAGCAGCGGATAGAAACATCAAATGGAAAGACAAAAAAAGGCTAGCACAAGACAGAAAAACATGGAAAAAAATCAGCACAACACAACTCAACAGTCCTACACGCCTACACCTAACAGTAGAAGGACTCATGACTAAATAATAAAAATAAAAATAACTACGAATTTTAATTTTTTGTGTAATATATAATATGATACCATCCTACATAAAATACGCACTTCTGCAACCATTGAAAAGCGTCTTAATCAGTTTTACCTTCTGCAACTAAATTAGTTTTGTCCTAATTTTTGTTTACTGTGTTTAGTAGTGCCATTTTTAAATTCAAAGATGATTTGAGTTATAAGAGGCCGTTTTGTTCACATTCTGTGCGTATGATTTAATTGTTCTATGTTCGATTATCCGGACTGCACAAAACAAATGATTTTAACAAAACCAATGGCGGATTTTACGAAAAGAGGCGATTCAGAACTGTTTCGTCCAATAAATATAAAAATCATTCTAGTAAATATCTCTTTTCCCCCATTATCCAGTTTTTTCGCTATCTGGACTATCTTTATTCTCGATTAGTCCAGATAATCGAAGTTCTACTGTACGTTGTTTGGAAGGTCTCTATCATGTGATATACAGGGCGTTTCTTAAATATTGCGAAAAACTTCAGCAGGTAACTCCTTATCGAAAAGTAAGGGGGGCTTTTATATAATTTTTTCCTTTAGACGTCTCCTTTCGGAGTTACACGTCCCCCTAAAAAGGAGCGGTAAAATTAGGTTTTTATTTTATTTCTCAAATTTGGATAAATGTTGGAGAATGATATTTGGTAGATGTTTTGTACATATTAAAAGGTTTTCCATAGTTACGTTTTTAATTATCTCATACCTTCACAAGGGGCTGAAAAGTGTAACCCCTGTTGATTTTTTATCAGAACTTTTTGAAGGGTTGAAATTTTGCAATTAAAAAAAATTCTTTAAAAGCTTAATTTATTTAGAACATTTTTCTATTTAAGTTTTCCTCCAAAATAGTTTGTGAGTAAAAAATAAAATAAGTGATCATGAACCATCAAATATTCTAAAGTAAAACTATTTATTTTAATGGTTGCCATGGTCTGTTAATGTTCATTTTAAGTAGAATTGACAAGTGTTCTCGTCTTGTCATCTCTTAAACTTCAAAATAAATAACACCCGTCAATTCTACCAAATATGAATATAAACAAACCATTGTAACCACCAAAATGAATCGTTTTATTTTAGATGGTTCATGTCACAAATTTTATATTTTACTTAAAAACTGTAGGTTTTGGAGGAAAAGTTAATGAATTAAAAAAGGTTCTAAATAAATCAAACTTTCAAAGAAATTTTTTTATCATGCAAAAAACCTCCAAAAAACTGATAAAAAAACAACAGGAGTCGCGTTTTTCATCCCCCTGTGAAGGTGGGAGATGACTAAAAATATAACTATGAGAAACTTTTTATAAGTACAAAAAACATACCAAATATAATTCTCCTATATGTAACCAAAATTGAGATATAAAATAAAAACCTAATTTTACCGCTCCCCTTTAGGGAGGTGTAATTCCACGCCTAAGGGAAAAAAAGTATATAAAAGTCCCCCCTTATTTTACGATAAGGAATTACTTCGTGAATGTTTTTGCAATATTTAAGAATCACCCTGTATAATTTAACTGTCGTCTATTGTTAGAAACTTATTTAAAATTAAAATTACAAACATTAGATTCATACGATAGACTGAAAAAAACGAATTACCAACAAAAAGACCGTGACAATTGAGAATTGTAATTTTATACTGTGGGCGCATACGTTCAATATAGGTGAAACAGTACACGTAAAATACAAGCAAACGAAGCCGAGAAGTTTCTGCCTTGCAAAGTAGCCTGATGCACGTTAAGAGCCTGCTTTAAACTGCCCTGGGCTCAGATTCTCGTACCGTCATGCCATTTGCTTGGCCTTAGTTGCTTAGTTCCTGATTATATGACCTAGTCATTGTTGTTAAGTTACCGGCTATGTATGTAATGCATGAATGCCGCGGAATGCCGTATATTCTGCATCTACTCGCGTTCTGTGTTGATTATGAAATTAATTCGTTCTTATTTTTATTTCTATATTATATTTACATTAGTATACAGGGTGACAAGAATTTACCGCGCTATTTGGGCTACCTAAAGGCTTTAAGTTTACAAAAAGTTTAATAGCAGAATGGCACCCAAAAAATAAAACTGAAAATAATTATACAGGGTGAATGAAATTTGAGTTTAAGCATGGGGATCTCGCTTATTATAGTAGCTAGAGTATAGGTTTAAATTTGGCAAAGTTGCTAAATTTGGTGCTCTTTAATAATCCGAAGAGAAATTGGAAATATCTCAAACGGTATCCGAGAAAATGAGGAAAACCCGGGAAATACGATTGAAAATAGTCAGTAACTTCTTTGGAGTATAAAATATTTCAAATGTGTAAGGACATGCTTAAGCAGCTTTTTAAACCGCATCGGCTAGTAATCACTAATTTATTCTAGGTCGATTTGTTTTTGTTTTATGACAACCAATTTTATTTTTTCTTGTGGGCGCAATTTTTGCTATTTACATAATCAAATGGAATTATTTTTTCTGAATTAATTGATGTATCACACATGGTATTTTACTTCTACATCCATTGTCAAATTTGTAAAATTGCGTTTTGGACAACAATATCTATAAATCAGGCAAATTAGTGAAGATGTTCTAATAAATTTCCTCCTCAATTTTGAATTTTTCAAAAAATTTAATGTAACGCTATGAAAACCTTATATGGTCAAAAAGAGATAACAATTCGTTATCAATTAAAGTTTAAAAAAAAAAAAGTTAAAAAATATGACGATCACCTGTCATTTGCACACGGCTGGTCGTAAAAAAAAAGTTCGTCAAAATACAGCTAACAATTTACCGTATACTTTTGAAATAAAACATTTTTTCATAAAACTTGTATTTACGCCTTTTGGCCTGCCCTGTATATCTTGATATAGCTTCATATTAATTTATAATTTCGATTTTTGTTAAACAAAAGTAATATTGTTTGTGGTCATAAATAGAATTTCAAATATTCCAATATGTATTTAAATGTACAATTGCCCTTAATATCATAGTTTTTCTACAATTTAGTTGTTTTTTTAACACCTTCTACAACATTTATCAATAATTATTATAATCAGTATATGGATAGTAGAAAATAACTCTGTAATTAGCCTGAAAAGATATTTTTTAATTGCTACTTACGATAGTTAACATAAAAAATCGTATTTTAATAACTGCTTTTTGTCTTTGCTGATAGTTAGTACACGTTGAATTTCCTTGAATGGCCTAATCGATAGCCTATTATTTCGTAAAAACCTTTAACAAAGCAGAGAGGAAATGAGTTGGCCGTGGGTTATTACCTTGGTTAATGATGTAATTGTCCGTTTTCTATTAATTATCCAGATATGTCAGTAGTTTAAGTTTAAACAACTATAGTAAGTGTATTAGGAATGCAAAATAATAAAACCAATATTTTTTACTGCTCTTCAGGTAATATTTAGATTTGTTATTCAACACTACGCATCTACTCATATGATTCTGTGCATGAAGGCTGCAATTCTGTTTTGTAAATACATCAAATTGTTGCTCATGTGCGCGAAAAATCTTATTTTTGATCCAAACTCTATTATACCTAATAGTACACAAAGTTTCGTAGTACGTAAGTACTTTTGTATGGACGCAAAGAATAAAATGCGCTTTATATTACACAAAGTGGATGCAAAATTTGCAATACAATCCTGAAATTATTTGAATGATTTATTTTAAGTAAATGAAAATAAAAAGGCTCTAGTAGAAATGCTAGATTCGTTTTGAGACCTAACAGTGAAAAACATATCAAACATCTAAATCCGTTTGTACGATATATCCCAAAGACAAAATGTGGATATTGCAAACTCTTTTGTTTTTCTACAGTGTGTACAAAAAGCAGGGTTGGCTAGATTTAAATCAACTGATTTTTAAAATTAAAATCGTGATTTAAATCAAACTTTTTTTTCATGATTTAACGTCATACGTCACATATGAATTAAATGCCCGTTTTACTTCCACCCCTTTAAACAACCGCTAGTAAAATATGCCGGAATTGTTGCCTATTGGCTTCTTATAGATCGGGAAGAAATAAAGTCTCTACAGGATTTTTTTTCTTAGAGATGCATTCCGGTAGATTTACTTTGTAAATTTTCACAATAATTAATTTTGGGGTCAAAAGATCTACAGCCTCATTCCAAAAGTCTGCAACAATTGGAAAAGATTTATATTATCGATTGCTCAGAAAATTTTATTCTTGATAAAAGTTGATGCATGGCCTAAAACTAATTCTTTAAGATGAATAAATTTTATACGACACTCGATTTTAACGATTTTTTGAATTTTATGGTAGTGTCAACCTTCAAAAAGTTTGCAACTTCTGGAAAAGTTTTTTATTATCGATTTCTGGGAAAATTGTATTTAAGAAAAGTTGGTGCATGGTATAAAACTAATTTTAAGTTTAAAAAAGCTCGATAAAAATGTATAGGAAACTAGCTTTTAGCGATTTTAGAAGTATTCGCAAGATTAAAGTGCCCTTATTTTAAGAGTTAAACAAAATTCAAGAGAAAATGATATTTTATATCGAATAAAATTTTTAAATTTTAAACTTTTTTAAAATTCTTAAAATAAGGGCACACTGCATGTTAAAAGTATCTACTTCAAAAATAAAATTGAAATTTTAACGTCATATTTCACCTTTGGTCGTATTTTTGAATTCTAAACAATCTTTCCCTATGAAGTTTTTTTTAGTTTAAAATAAGGCCCCCTTACTCTTGTGATTATTTCTGAAATCGCTTAAATCTGTTATCGTATACATTTTTGTGGAATTTTTTCATGTTTTAATTAGTTTAGGTCATACATCAACTTTTATCTGGAATATGCATTTCCGAGAAATTTTTAATAAAAAAATTTGATGCTTTTTGAATGACGCTGTATACAGGGTGTGTATAAATTGGCGGAAGCGCTACACGTGACGATGTTCTTCGTAAAATTTTAAGTCAAAAATCTTGATACAAAAATGTTGTACCATGCTTCCTATGGCCTCAGGAACCATTAAAAGAAAAAAAAATTGGCAACATTGCATACATTGATTTGCGTTTGGACATTTTTTTATCAGCAATTTTTACTTAGGTATTTACAATTTTTGTTAGAACTGAAAGCCTTCAGTTTGTAAACATAGGTGCAAACTTTTGGGTATCGTAAAACACAAACTAGAAATAATTACGAGAAAAACAGAGATGACAGCTAATGACAATGTTGTCATATGTATTATTTTCATTCAAATCAGTGATTTACATATTTTCAACACCAATTTTTAAAAGGAAGAACACAATATCTAGGAAAAAATACTATTCGAAATTTATTTTCATTCCAAGTTGCAGCTTTTTCATTTGCAAGTATTAAATAATAACGCTTATTAAAGGACTAAATGTCAAAACTTTGAGTACCTCTTGCAGACACAGCAAGCATGGTACAACATTTTCGTATTAAGATTTTCGACTTAGAATTTTACGAAGAACATCGCCATGTGTAGCGCTTTCGCCAATTTTTACACACCCTGTATAAGATGTAATGCAGCGTGAATAATGAATAAATTAGTTGTAAAAAGGGAAAATAGTCAAGTTTCTTAAATTAAAATCAATTTAATCAAAAATTCGTGATTTTTGCTTTTTGAAATATAAATCAATCATTTTTGATATTTTTAATAAAAATCAAATTTTGCCCAACCCTGACAAAAAAAAAGGTAACGCGTCAATATCTCATCTAGAGATAACTTTACAAAAAAAGTTCCAAACAGAAGATTTTTGTGATCATTTAGTACATACCTTTAAACTATTTGCAACAATAGATATACTCTGTGTTTTGTTTTTGTGAACCGATAGGTAACTTTGTTCCAAAGCCAAATTTAGTAAATTTCTAGCGATTTAACTCAATTTATAGCACTATTTTCTTAGATTCGATTGGTGAATATTGAATATCTTAGTATTTAACGCTAAACTTAAAAATCTCTTTAATTTTAATAGCTAAAATGAATATGCATATAGCAGTGACGTAGCCAGGATTTTTTTCGGAGGGAGTCTGAACATTTTTTTATGTGTATCTAAGTAAGTATACAAAATTCGTGGAAAAAGTTCATGATTTCAAATATCTTCTTCTTCTTAATCGGTTCCTTTTGTACCTTTCAGTGTCGAGGAAATATACACAATAATTTTAAATGACAATCGATTTCGGGAGGGGTCTGGACCCCCTGGACCCCCCCTTGGCTACGTCACTGCATATAGGCGTCTCAGCTCAAAGGTATTCAAAATTTTAAAAAATTGTTTTATGTCGTACCTACGCAAAAAAAATTACAACAATATTTCAGTACCTACAAAAAATGTAGGTAATTAGATGTAGCTAGACATTTCATCTATTTTACATAATCATCAACTACGCTAGTGCTAATAGTATCGTTACTTTTTGCACTGGAATATTTTAATTAAAATCCCGTTATCGTCATAGGACAAACCCTTCACTTAATTTTAAATAAATCAGTTGATTCTCAACCCAAAACGCATAAATTAGCTTTATGCCATAACTTTGAAGTGTTTTTGTGTCCTCAACGAAATCAGTGTGTTTTTTTTCCACATGCTAATTACGCATTGAAGCACAGTTTTTGCCAAAGCGACGTTAATTAGCTAAAATTGGTAAATAATAAAGCATTTAAGTTTGACGTTTAATTAAAGTTTAATTAGAGGTCTTTACGTTTTTACGATAGTATTTATCCGCTCTATAAACTAAAAGCGTATTATACAGCAGCTTTTCATTCTATTATATTTAATGCCGTAAAATTAATTTATGTGAATACTTATTTATTTACTTCTTTTCAGGTATGTTGCAGTCTTGGCTGCTCTATTGAAGCTCTTGCAATATTGATTTGAATGCAGTGAACATGGATTTGAGTAAGGTGCCCGTAACTTTTAAGTTATTGTCATTTTTTTTTTAAATTGTGTGTAGTGAAATGTTAGTACCTACAACTATATTTAGAACAGCTAGTGTTGCCCCAGTGAACTAAAAATATCTTTCTGTTTATAAATACATTGGTAATTATAGTAGGCTAATGTATACACAAAGAAGGTAGTTTTAAAATTTATGATACACTTTTGGAAGCAATAATTCTGTGTTGGGGTGTGCGGTGTATGACAAAATCTTACGTTCAGTTTTTCACCACGAAAAATCATAGAATTGTAATTAATGATTCATTTTATTAAAATAATACAGCGTTATTCTAGAAGTCTGCAACAAATGGAAATCTTTTTACTATCAATTTTTAGAAAATTTAATTCCTGATATGGTCCAACTAAAGCTAATTTAAAGATGAAAACAGATACAATGGAAACTCATATGACACTTAATTTTGGTTATACAAATATGCGCAAGTGCCTTTATTTAAATAGTTACAAAAATCTTCACAGCTAAAGATTGCTGACAATACAAAAATAAAAAAGTTGCCACGAACAGACAGATTGAGTGGAGATAACTTAGAGTTGACAAGATGCTAGGAAAGAAAAGCAGAAAAGCTTGCAAACAAAATTAACACCCATAAACAGTAACACAAGATTTATACCCAACGATAGAGAAGTGTAATAGAATATATTTGTAATAAATCTGGTAGGAAATTATTAGAAATAAATCATTCAATGTCTGCTGGCGTTATAAAAAACTCTTAAAATAGAAGATTTGTGCCTTTAAGTAACATGTTAATATTTTGATTCAACGCATCAAATGTTTCAAGTAATTTAAAACAAGTGTTTGATGATAGGGAAAGTTAAATTAAAATAGTGATGTGGACGGAGTTTTTTATGTAGAGGAGTTGATGCCCAAGTATCAAGTAACATAGTAGTTCTATGCAGGGTTGGGCAAAATTTGATTTTTATTTAAAAAATCAAAAATCATTGATTTAAATTTGAAAATAAAAAAAATCACGAATTTTTGATATTTTTTTTTAAACTTGGGTATTTTCCCTTTTTACAACTAATTTATTCTTTATTCACCTTTCATTATATCTTATATAGAGCGTCATTCAAAAGGTATCAACAAAGTTTTTTACTAAAAATTTCTCAGACACTTTTATTCCTGATAAAAGTTGGTGGATGACCTAAACCAGTGGTTCTCAAACTTTTTTTTCTGGCGGCACACTACAATAATTAAACCAAATTCACGGCACCCTTATTATTATTGTAATTTTAAAACATTTTTTTTTTGCTTTTACAGTTAGTTAGGATATGAAGCATAAGACGTATTTGAAAAAAAAAGTTATTAGAAAAGTGTTTGGTGTTAAAATGTGAACAAGGTGAAATATGTGCTTAATTATGTTTGCATATTTCTCTGATATTAGGTTTACTTTTTGAGAGACATACTCTCATCTCATTTTTAAGGGATTTTAGACTCTCTCTTCTTTGTTTTAATATTTACGAGTGCAGAAAATCCCAGTACAAATTAACTCATATTGTCGCGGCTATGAAAAGACCGGACTTTATAATTAGGAATACTGACGTTCGTTTACTATTCGCGAGTTACGGGGGCGTAAACTCTACATATACTTCATAAAAACACTCAGATTAACTCAAATAACACTCAGATGGGAACTCGCTTTGCATAAAACTATTTATTAACAATTACTTCACTTGGCTTTACAATACGAATACATGGGTCTCACAATACAAGAATCATTCTCAAATAACACAAATCAAACAATAGTCAAACGATACAAAATGATTACTTACATAATAATAACAAATGCACAGACAGTGGCCGGTTGGGTCAACTGCCCCCAAAAGCGGCCGGCGGGAGTAGCCGCAGCAAATAGAGTAGTCGCAGCCCGCAGCAAGTAGAGTAGACAGATCAACATTACATCTTTGCTTAAATACTACCCCGTAGCGGGGGTCCTTCCGCCTGAGTTTTGGGTACATAACGGTAAATGAACAAATCTAACGAACTTTGCAAGTACATACAGCATTACAAAATTTACTTCAAAACTCTGATTGTGACAATATATTTGGGAAATAATGGTTAATTTGTTCTTCCAAAGATGTTAAATGACTGTAAATAAGCTTATGCAAATCTTTATTATTATATTTCAATTCGGCAACTTTAAGAAACATTTCTACATTATTTGTGTTTACTTTTATCTTCCACATGTTTATTTTATCTTTAAAGGCCTAAATATTATCTGCAGAAGTCAAAATATTTTCATTTTTTCTTTGAATACTGGGGTGCAACTTGTTCAGGTGATCAAATATGTCTGTTAAATGAGCTAATTTGAAACACCAAAAACCATGTTGTAATAATTTACAAAATTCTGGTTTGTCTTCATGTTGAATTTCGCGGCACCCTTGTGGCGCACTAACGGCACCCTAGGGTGCCGCGGCATCCAGTTTGAGAACCACTGACCTAAACTAATTAAAATATCGAAAAAATTTCACAAAAATGTAAACGATACAATATTTTAGCAATTTCAGAAATATTCACAAGAGTAAAGGGGTCTTATTTTAAGAGTTACAACAAAAACTTCATAGGGAAAGATTGTTTAGAATTCAAAAATACGACCAAAGCTGAAAATTCAAGTTAAAATTTCAATTCCTATTTTTGAAGTAATTTTAACAAGCAAAAAGTACCCTTATTTCAAGAATTTTAAATTTTTTTTTAAAAGTTTAGAATTTAAAAATTTTACTCAATATAAAATACCGTTTTCTCTTGAGTTTTTTTTAACTCTTAAAATAAGGGCGCTTTAATCTTGCGAATATTTCTAAAATCGCTAAAAGCTATTGTCGTATGAATTTTTATCGATTTTTTTAAACTTAAAATTAGTTTTATACCATGCACCACTTTTCTCAATAATAAAATTTTCCGAGAAATCGATATTAAAAAACTTTTCCAGTAGTTGCAAACTTTTTGAATGTTGACACTACTATAAAATTCGAAAATGAAATTTTAACGTCAAATTTCATATTGTCAAATTTCGTATTGTCATAATTTTGATTTTTAAGTAAATTTTTCACACGATTTGTTTTTGTAAGTCTAAAAATAGGAGCACTTTACTTTTTCGAATATTTTTAAAATCGTTAAAATTTAGTGTCATATAATTTTTCTTTATCTTGAAAATTACCTAGTAGGCATCGATTTTTATCAAGAATAAAATTTTCTGAGAAATCGACAATAAAAAACTTTTCCAATTGTTGCAGACTTTTTGAATAAGGCTGTAGATCTTTTGAACCTAAAATTAGAAATTATAGTGAAAAAAAATAAAGTTTAATTTAAATCGTGATTCAAATCAATTGATTGAAATCAGGCCATTCCTGGTTCTATGTACCTAATAATAACAATAATAATAAAATGTAGGGTATGGTTACAAAATCGTACAATAAGAGATAAAACGCATCTAAGTAAATTTTAATTGCGCAATAAAATTATTATTAATAATAAGCAATTGATAAGATATCACACAATAAAGAACACTGAGCTTGTATTCCGAGAAACAAATAACGTAATATATTTTTGTTTGCGTCATTTTATAATAAAAACCGCACGGTCAACCAATTTGTATACAAAAACCACGAACAAAAAAGATTAATCAATTTGTTGTTAATTTATCGGATTTCACCAATTTTAAAAATTACTCTCATAATTGACAGCTTTATTAATATCACCTCATACCGTAATATGTTAAGAAAATATATCTAAAAACGATACTCAGTGGGTAGAGTTTTGTTATTTTAATTTGTAGGTACAGGGTGGACCAAATTCGAATGTTTTACGGGGTATCTCGGTTACCGCAATAGATAGCGAAAATCTTATTTCGGTCTCTTCGGATATTTTTTTGAGAAAATAACACCTATGTAATCAGATTTTTAATATCGCTTTCCATTTTGGCACTAGAGACGAAAAATAAAATTTCACCATTTTTGAAAATTTGCTATTACTTTTTTTTTTATTAAAGTAGAACAAAATGTTATCTAGATTTTTTGTACACTAGTACGAAAGTATTTTTTTAGCCACCTTGACTTTCGTGATTTGGAGTAAACTTTCATTTTTTTAAATAGAAACCCTAGTTGGCCATGACTTTATGTCATAAGTATTTTTTATCTTTTCAAAAATATATAGTTTTATATATTTGTTGCAAAAATTAACTGAGATATAGCCAATTTTGTAAAAATTCGATCATCAAAGTATGCCATGATTTTGTAAACAAGTGATGTTTGCAATTATTAAGCAACTAAACGTCATTGCCAAGTAAATACTGAAGCAGCCGCTACGTTTTTTATCACTTACAAAGTAATATTCTAACATATTAAACTTTTCAAAGAGTTCAAATTTAGCCATGTTCACAATACCACAATAAACAGTTATGAAATACCAAAGAATACACAGATTTGCTGTTAAGTTGAAAAATTGACTTCGAAATGACGTTTAGTTGTTTAATAATTGCAAACATCACTTGTTTACGAAATCATCGCTAAATTTGATGATCGAATTGTTACAAAAACGACCATATCTCGGTTATTTTTTGCAACAAATATAAGTACATATTTTTTGAAAAGCTAAAACAATACTTCTTTTACGTAGTCATGGCCAACTAGGGTTCCATTTAAAAAAATGTAAGTTTACTCCATATCTCGTAAGTCGAGGTGGCTAAAAAAAATTACTTTTGTTTTTAAATTAAGCATAAAAATTTGTATAAAAAACCTAGGTAATATTTTGTTCTAATTTAATAAGTAAAGAAGTTCCAGAAAGTTTTCAAAATTGATGGAATTTCATTTATCGTCTATTGTGCCCAAATAGAAAACGTTATAAGAAATGTGATTGCATAGGCGTTATTTTTTCAAAAAAATAGCCCAAAATACCGAAATCAGATTTTTGCTATCTATTGCGGTAACCGAGATACCGTGTAGAACATTCGAATTTGGTCCATCCTGTACAGCAACTATCAAAAACTTTATAACGATTGATATAAATAAAAAATAACAAATGTAAGATGCATAAACAGGGCGTTACGTTTGATCTAGCAAAGTTAATATTTATTTAACACTCTTTAGTGTTAAAAATAATGTTATATTATGTTTATGTTAGTTTAAAGACATTTTTCAACTTCTTTATTACAAATGTTCTACTAAACTTATAATAAATGCAGTATAAAATAAATATTTAAACCATTTAAACACAATGTGATGCTTTTAAACACTGTAGTTGTTTCTATGTAGTTGTTACAAATCACTTAGCCGTGTTTATACAGAATTAATTTGAATGTAATCAATTTTTTTATGATCATCTAATGGGGTTATCATATTTACAAAAAACAAGAACGCTTTAAGTACAAAAATACGTGTATTTAATAATTTGTTTACAGTTTGTAGAGTATGTTTAATGTTTTCTAACGAACTTTACTATCATACTTGTGTTTTACGAGTTAATATATTAATAAAACACGACTTTATTTGATTTATTAATCGGACTACGCTCATAAAACTTATACAAACAAAATAAAGCACGTGTTTAAATTAAACATTAAACAACACAGCTACTGTTAATATTATTGACACGTCGAAGGTTGCGTTGCAACATATTGATTGATTTATGTTGAAACCGAGATGATGATGTATTTAAACGGAAATGAATTGTGCTGATGTGTATTTACCTGAACGTGCGAAATTTCTTGATTTTCTTTCACAACATGTCGTAATTTGTCTAAATTGTAATTTGTCACACAACTGTTACATTTCCTAAAGGCGTTGTGAAATTTGTCTTGTTTTTTACTCTGGCACGTTACACACAATTAACAAATAAATAATTAAATAGGATGCCCTGTACAAAATGTGTTAGATCACATTAAGTACCGTAAAATTGAGATAATTGGTTTTCTCATTTTATTTAAATAGGGGAAGTTGGGGTAAGATGACTAGGTTAACAAGAAAATTAAGTTTTGGCCAAGAGAAAAATGATATAATTAAATAAAAATGACGAATACATACATTGGTGAATTACCTTTGAATTCCCTATGATTTTAAACTAAACAGCGCTTCCAATATTACAATAAAAAAACATAAACAAAAAATGTCATTTTAGTCATCTTAGCCCATAGTGCGGGTAAGATGACGAACATAATGGGGTAAGATGGCGCCTACATACATAAAACAAAAATAAATTGTCCTTGGCCATCATAAGTGGTGCAGTCTTCATGGCACCACTCTTGACATTTGCAACACTGAATCCAGTCTATCGCTGGTGGTTCTGTATAAGGTTTGTGGCAGATTAGACAATAATAGGATAAAGATTCAGTTGTTTGAGAAGATATAGCAGTTTTTTTATTAGGCCCATTTCCTCCCTTCTGTTTTGCTAACCTGTCTTTCTCTTCTAATTGATTTTTTATGGGAGTGTCAGTAATTACGCTCGCTGAGAGTTTTTTTTATTATTTTGAACAGGACGATTAATAGTTGGCAAGGGTCTGATTTTCCACAGTGAGGTGTCAGATTTCGACTTTGAGCAGCTAGGGCTTGTTCCTTTAGAGGTAAATAGTTTGCCCTTTACAATCCTTGATGATGAAGAAGGTTCAGGTTCTCCATCATTTTTTACAGGCGTAAACAAAGCATAGCTTTTCATTTGCTTCAACGGAATATTGCCATCTGAAGAAAAGTCTGAATCATCTGAGTTTTCATCAGGAATCTCCCTACCAATGTTACCATTAGTATCTCCACCAATGTTACCATTGAGATGGTCAGAAACATTCAGGTATTTCATATCTTGCAGCAGCTGCATTGCAGGATGTAGTTCCTTCTTCAATGTCGTGTATAGCCGCTATCATTGCGCCTTGAGACCACTGACCACGATTGGTCTTTTTTTTTTGTAGGTTCTTGGCATGGATGTTCTGGATGTAATAAAATTTTATTACCAAAAACAGTGCTTACTGGTTGCTGGGGCAAGATGACGAATCGTTATCTTACCCCACTACATATTAAAAATGTTTTTCTAATTTACATAAAACACTACAAAGAGATTTATAAAATTTACACAGAATACCAATACTATCACAGGTAATGTACAACCTACAGCAAAATTCAATTTGTTTTTACCCGAGTTTTCCAAAAAAACACTAAACACCGGCAATAAATATTGTAACCGAACATGTGATGACAAACAATTGCTTTTAACGGAAGATATTTGAACTATATTAAAATCTTATCAGCTAATATTAACTTCGTCTACTAACCTCCAGATGGTAGTGAAAATTTTGAATTTGAGTTTTTGATGGATTGCCTGTAAAAATCGTTCGTCATCTTACCCCGTTCGTCATCTTACCCCAACTTCCCCTACGAAGTAAATTATAAATTGTACTTGAATAAACAAAAACTCATAATCTTATGTAGGTAGGTAACTAGAAAAGTCACCTAAAAGGTAAAATAAATAATCTGGATCGCGCCGTGCCTTGTACAGGCTGGGCAAATTTCGATGTTTTCATAGGGAATCTCGGTACCGTCGTAAAGGGTTACTTTGCCCCTTAGGGGTTTATTTTGCCCCACAAGGAAAAAGAGATATAAAGGTCTATGTATAGACACCAAATATTGTCTTAGTTCTGTCTTTCCACTAGGGACCACCATTAGACAAGCGAATAACCCTTAAAACTGGTTCTTTTTTGATCCGCAAGGGCGCAGCACGGTCAGTTTCGAAATTTTGTTTCGACTACGTGTTTTGTGCTTTTTAAACTTTGGACTGTGCAACTTGTTCTGTAAACGTGTTGGAAGCATTTGGAAGCTTTTATTATGCATTTAGACACCATGTATTTGATATTTCGATAAGAGTTAGGTTTTGTCGTGTCTAGTGATTCAAATAAAATAGTGCTGGTATCGGCAAAGAAGTGGGTCACTTTAGCCCACAATCGACGTTAAGATTTTTTTACATTTTACACGAAAATTTGTTAGGTGCCCTTTAAACTTGTTCAAAAACCTTTTGTCATGTTAAATAATAAAATGTTATAGTTTTTTTTTTCTTATATCTTTTCCTATTTTGTTTTTCTGAATAAATGTTATAAAAACCACATTAATGTATAAAAAACAGATTTTACTTATTATTTTGTTCAAAATAAAGATTGTTTTTGACATGCGTTAATGTGGATAGAGTTTAAACTTAGAAACCCAAGTCCTACATTGACCCAAACTTGTGTCTTATTGCTTTATTATAGACAAATCCGATGTGGGCCAAAGTTACCCAAACACAGGGTCAACATTGGCCCAGTGAACAAAATATCATATTTAATAACTGAGGTAAAGAATTATGTTAAATACCATGTTTACCTATTCCTAGATACCTAAGCGCTTACCAGCAATTTTTATTTCACTTCATTAATTCATAAAGACGGTATGAAGGAGGAAATATTGAATATGTGGGTCAAAGTAACCCTTATTTACGGTAACTATAAAAGGTATCGAAAAACGGACCCCGCATCCTCGATCTCTTTTTTCGAGAAAAAGTTAATGGTGAAAACTAAAATTGGTTATCGTCTTTTGTTTTCGAGTTATCACCGATAACTCGATTTTTCGACTTTTCATTTTATGACAATATCTCGCTTGTTTATGAAAATGAATTTTGACGTTCTAGTTCTACAGGCACTTTTTTGATAAGAATGTAGTGGCGCAGACAAATTTAAAAAAAAATAATCGAAATACGAGTTGTGTCATAAAGTTGTATTTTTATAAATAGAACCCACAGTTGGCTGTATGGCATCACGAGAAAGATGATTTTTTTCCCATTCAAGTAATATACAGTCTGTTCTACAAAATGGGCCCAAGACTATAGCGACTTCAACTGTGATTTAATCATCAACAAACCATACAGGGTGTAGACTCGGATCACGCAACATAGCAATTTCAATGGAAAAATTTTAAAAGTCGTATTCTTGCTCCCCTAATTATTTTAGAAAAAAAGTGCAAATACGTTTTTTGTGGAGAAAAAAATTCTGTATCCATAAATGTAATCAATATTACTTTTTCGTTTTCCAATAACTAAAAATTAAGCAATTAAAAAACGCGTATTGACAAAAATCTGTACTGCCTTGGAATTATGTTATGACAACTGCCCAGCCTAATGTCACTTATACTGTCAGTTTGACGCGAAATTCATTCTTAAAACCTTTATATTTTATCAAACATTTATTTTACACAGTTAGTTATGTTTTCATTTCAAGATATAATAAAAATAATTATTATGAATAAACTTCACGTCAAAGTGACAGTATAAGTGACATTAGGCTGGGCAGTTGTCATAACATAATTCCAAGGCAGGTCCTATTTTTGTCAAAACGCGTTTTTTAATTGCTTAATTTTTAGTTATTGAAAAACGAAAAAGTAATATTGATTACATTTATGGATACAGAATTTTTTTCTCTACAAAAAAACGTATTTGCACTTTTTTTCTAAAATAATTAGGGGAGCAAGAATACGACTTTTAAAATTTTACCATTGAAATTGCTATGTTGCGTGATTCGAGTCTACACCCTGTATATATTATTAAATGGGACAGACTTAGCTACAACTTGGCGAAAAAAATTCTATTTTAAACACCTTCATTTCACCGAGATATTTTTTTAATTGGTTGGTATAAGTAAGTTTTTTGGTGTATTGTTGTAGAGCATTTTCAGTACCTATTTTTTAAAGGTCTAGACTTTTAGTAGGGTTATCCTATGAAATTTTTGTAAAAAAATACAAAAAACTAGTTTGAGCTACTAGGCCATTTAATGAAAACTTCTGTTTAAAAAAATAATAATTACTCATAATCAAGCAACCTTAAAAACACTTGCTTAACTGTAAGTCAGTGAAATCTGAATGACTATTACGGATAATCAATGCTATTACTAATGAGAACACTGCTATTGGATATTATACCAAAACGATAACAAAACAGGACTAAAGAAATTGTTTAAACTGTGGCCCATTGCTGTCTATGCATAACTTACAGTTAAACAAGTAATTTTAAGGTTGCTTGATTTAGAGTAATTATTTTTTTAAACAAACATTGAAACCCTTATGAACAATAATTTATGATTCTAAACTTACAGCTACGGCCTCGTCTTGAATGTACTGACACTAGGGCGACTCGTCAGGGCCCTTACAAAATTTTTAAGCGCCCTGATATTTAATGTTATTAAGGTGTTTTATACAGATTTTTATGCTTAATTTAAAAGGAATTAAATTTTACTACCTAGACTTTGAAGATATGAAGTACCTAAACTTTTTTTTTTTTAAATAGCAACCTTAGTTGGCCATGACGAAAAAGAATTTTTTTAGCTTTTGATAAATATGTCGTTTTAAATATTTGTTGCAAAAAATAACCGAGATATGGCTAATTTTTTAAAAATGTTCTTATCTAAGTGAGCTATGATTTTGTAAACTAACAAGTGATGTTTGCAATATTATTAAACCTCTGCTAACGTTTAAAAAAAATGCAATCATTATTGTAAGATTTTTTAAATTGTGATAAACAAGAACACCTAAATAATTTATGTGCAACATAATTTTTAGTGCATTAGATTGCACAGCCTTTTACTTTGCTTCACCATCATTTTCAACCCTATTTTCTGGTTGTTTAATGTCAGTAAAAAATTGGGATCACGTATAGAGCTAAAATATTGCATTATTTTGATAAAAATCTGATAGTAGAATACAGGAAGCCTTCTATTTCCTTAGGGAAAAGACTGTTCTCGCCAAAAACCAGAGGACACCACGTTTTCTTTTGTATATTTTCTTAGTTAGATTGAGCCTTTAACTACCTACACGTTATGTACCAGTTTTGTGTTAACCTATACAGGGTGGTCCACTTTTTTGAAGCAGGACTTTAACAATCGATACAAAAACTTATTATAAAGCGAATATTTAATATCCACATGGGTCCATAAACGCTTCATTTTAAAGATACAGGGTGTTGAAAATTTCGAAAAAATATCGATAATTTTTAACCGTTTCCCAACCAGTAGATATATTTTAACCAAATTCGGTATACAGCAACATTTTACATGTTGCCACATTCGGTGAGAATGTCCAGCCCCACAAGCAACCAGTGGCGAAGTTGTGGGGGTTCGTTTTAAAATTAAACTCGAACTTGTTTTTGGGTAGAGTATTTTATTCTAAACAAAAAGTGTCTCTTGATTTTTCTTCGTATCTGTCACCGTTTGGCGCGAAATTTGATTTATGTTACTATTCTCCCGAAAATTTTGCTCATAAATTCGATCTAAAAATTTCGCTAATGTTCGAAATAAAGAAGTAATTACCGATTTTTGCAGTTTTTAATAACAGAACATGCTAAGATTGAGGGAAGAAGTTTCGCTAAATTAACGAATAATGATCCACATTTTAAGCACTTACTCTGCAACTTGCAATTTTCTGCTTTCGCGATATTTTTAGATCGAACTTAAAGCAAATTTTTCGCGAGAATAGTAAAATAATTCAAATTTCGCTCCAAACGGTGACAGATACGAAAAACAATCAAGAGACACTTTTTGTTTAGAACCCAAAAACAAGTTCGAGTTTGATTTTGAACAGGGCTGTACTAGTTTTTTATAAAATTTATTGAAACTGAATCCCCACAACTCCGCCACTGGTTGCTTGTGGAGTTTGACATTCTCACCGAATGTGGTAACCTATAAGGTGGTGCTGTATACTGAATTTGGTTTAAATATATCTACTGGTTGGGAAACGGTTAAACATTACGATATTTTTTCGAAAATGTTAACACCCTGTATCTTTAAAATGAAGCGTTTATGGACCCACGTTGATATTAAATTTTTCCTTTAAAATAAGTTTTTGTATCGACTGTTAAAGTCCAGCTACAAAAAAGTGGACCACCCTGTATATATTGGAATTGCTATTTGGGCACTGAAGTGCATTTCATACTGAAAACCTCTTAAAATGACTTGCATGTGTTTATTTTTCGACCTAGTATGTTTTGATGTCAAGACAGCATTACGATATTATACATTAGCATGTTATCTATAATTATGTTGTTATTCCAAGGTAATATATTATTGTGAACTTTAAAACAGGGCATATCTAAAGCCAACAAAAATTTTGGCATCTGTAGTAATGTGTGAACATGTTTACTGTTAAACTGCAGCTGTATCGTAGTTAATGAATCATGGAAAGTATCTGGCAAGAGAGAGTGCTACTGTCATTATTTGTTTGTTTCTTAGAACAACGGCTCCAAAAATATAACCTTAGCCCATATCTCAATAATATGTACAAGATCCTAAACAAAAACAAGAAGTTGCTTCATGAATTGTTAAAAGTTTTTGGTAACTCTAAAAATATTCCTTCATTCTAAAGCAAAACACACGAAGTTCAATTTAGCACTAACTAACGCAACATAACCTCAATTTACCAGATTAGTACGATCCCCATGTTGTCTTGAGTTTGGGACACCCTGTATACAGGGTTATTGAAATTCGAGTTTAAGCATGGGGATCTCGCTTATTATAATAGCTAGAGTATAGGTTTTAATCTGAAACCGTTCTGCCATATTTTTCTCCAAATTTGGCAAAATCCCCACATTTACCTAAGTTTCTGTCCAACGTTCAAAAATATGTGTACGAGGGTTCTGTCTGGATATATTTCTGCATGCCGTTGACTTGACAGTGTAGAATTCCTATGCAATGAATAAAAAATTTGCAGCATATCGCGTTTTTCTTCATCATTAAAGTTGATTTTTACGAATTTATTAATGTCACAAGTACCTAATAGACTTTCAAAACTTTTAACTTGTTGATTGGTTGCCATGGAAACGATATAAACTACAACGACCGGCCTACCTGATTTTTGGTGGTTATTGTTTAAAACGCATTTTTTTCAAATTTGACTGTGTATGAAGAAGTGAATAGCATGCGTCATACATCAATGAATTCAGAAAAATGCTATTTGATTCTGTTGTATGTTTAATGTTTGCTGAAATAAGTTTTTTGAAAATTCATTTATTTTTCTAATTAACTGTGAACGGTTTGTGTACTAAGTTAATCATGTGTTGTTATTATAAAACAAAATCATTCAACTTGATCAAAATGTTAATGCTACGTCATTGGTAGTTTCGAGTAGTGCTTTTATCAAAAGAGAGAAATTTGTAAACATTTCATGTTATTTGCAACAATTTTGGTTTTTCATGTAAAATTTTAATCCATTTGCATCGTGCTTTTTATCCGTGAGGTACAAAATTCGGTTATTTTTGAATGGCACTTTGCTTTGTTGGTACGCAATAAACATATGCGGGTCGAAAAGCGTCCGTGTTAACAGTAACAAATTTATCTTTCGTGTAGAAACACACGAATGATTTGACTGGATTTTGTGTGTACTGCTGAAACATCCTTGTTGAACAATATGCGCATTCATCAAGCTGTGTTAGTTATATTGAAGTCAATATGTGCTATGCAAAGTTTCTCTGATGGAATACCTATTTGCTGTGAACCCCGTAAATTAATAGGGGCAGTCCAGTGCGGTTAAATTCCAATTCTAGGTACGGAATTTGGCTAAAATTCTCTTCTGGGAAAATGGAAATAGACATCTTTTCGAAAAATCTTCCATTCAGTGGCCTAAAACGTAGACTATTTACTAAAGCACAGCTAAAACCTGATTTTATTTAAAGATTATAGTGTTTTTGACGCAATAAAACTTGGTCAATTCGACTTATATATTTTTGAATTCAACGTACTTTTAAACTTCATTTTCTAAAAAGTCAACGAGAGTGTTGAGATAATACAATAACCCCTTTAGTTCGTATTTTGAAATAGCTTTAAGCTTTAATTAAGCTTTATATTTTGTTTGCTTCGCCCAAAAACAGAATTTCCGCATTCTCCAATGTTAATTTTTAGTTTTTTTAGACAAATTATGAGTGTTATAGTTTCCAAAAAAAAAAATAATTGCTTCTTAGAGCAGTGTGTTGCAATTTCGTTTTTTATAGAACAGTCGTTATATACTGGGTGATTCAGTTTAACTGTCGCACCCTACAGCTTTGTTATTTGAACAGAAAACCCCTTTAAATCTTATATTTTTTTAAATCGCTGAAAAAATCCCTGTAAATTGACGTTAAAATGTTTTTTATACTATGAATTATTTTATACATCGTTCGAACACGAGTATATGGTGATAAATCAAGAATTCTTTGATATTCTTAATTTTTTTTTCTCATTTCCGGTTTAGCAGAAAATTATCACAACTTAATTTTTATTAGGTAATGAATCACCATTTGTATGTTTACATTTTCGGATGCAGCATAAGAAACTACATTCAGAAACATCATTATCAAGTAATTTTATTTAAAATAAAGTTATTAACCTCTTCAGGGACGAATTCATAAAAGCCACAAACTTTTTTAATTTTTAAAAACGTAATTTTTATTGAAAATACATTCAAAACAATGAAACAAAACAGAAATTTAAAAAAACAAAAGCGAAAAATAATGCACGCATATGTGGCCATTGGGCGGTAAGGTGCATGTTATAAATGAACTGACTTCATACATTCAGGACACAGGTTCATTGCATTTCTCGCATATACAGGGTGTGTAAAAATTGGCGGAAGGGCTACACGGGGCGATGTTCTTCGTAAAATTCTAAGTCGAAAATCTTAATACGAAAATGTTGTACATTGCATACATTGATTTGCGTTTAGACATTTTTTTATCAGCAATTTTTACTTAGGTATTTACAATTTTTGTTCGTACTGAAAGCCTTCAGTTCGTAAACATAGCTGCAAACTTTTGGGTATCGTAAAACACAAACTAGAAATAATTACGAGAAAAAGAGAGATGACAGCTAATGACAATGTTGCCATATGTATTACTGTCATTAAAATCAGTGATTTACATATTTTCAACACCAATTTTTGAAAGGAAGAACACAATATCTAGGAAAAAATGCTATTCGAAATCTATTTTTATTCCAAATTGCAGCTTTTTCATTTGCAAGTATTAAATAATAACGCTTATTAAAGGACTAAATGTCAAAACTTTGAGGACCTCTTGCAGGCACAGCAAGCATGGTACAACATTTTCGTATTAAGATTTTCGACTTAGAATTTTACGAAGAACATCGCCCCGTGTAGCCCTTCCGCCAATTTTTACACACCCTGTATAACAAATTAGACAAAAATAACGTTTTGTACCCATATCCTCTATTCTTTTAAAATAATGGTTGCACATACAATATAGAAGATAATCAATATGTGGCACATAACAATATGCGAGGTTTAGAAAAAAAAATACCAGAATTGATAAGCGTACACAGATGGGTACGTTTACTAATCTCTAGTGACTTTAGTCAATGAGCATGAATATTGTAAATAATCTCTAAAATTTACATGGTTTATATTAATTAAATATATTTTACATATCTTTCAACTTTTTTAAACTGAAATTATAGAGATCTTCGGTTAATAATAAAATAAATTTATTAGTATAAAAAAACGGTCAACACATTTCAGTACCACGCTATTTATTGTGACCAGTAATATGACATTTCATGTTTGTTTGTCCATATTTCTTTTTTTTTTGTTAGCGAATATTGTAGTGACTACCTACTTGTAGTAATTTTCATTAATTTTTTTTTTACCGCGGCTGACTTAAAAAAAAACTAAACGTACACATATGTGTCAGTATCCTTGAAAAGGTTAAAACAACTTAAAAAACTAACTAACAGACAAAATACATGTATTCACGTAGGTACTGGCAGCTTGTCAAATTATATTGTTGTTAATCATTAAAAACATTGATAATGGCAGTTAAAGTTACAGAATCATCAAATTTTCAATTGGCTTCGATTCTGCAATTCTGTGTGTAAAATTTTACAACGATCTGACAGTAGTTGGGTACATTTATTTTGATTTTATGCAAGTTCGCTTTTTCAGTTGTTTTAAGTAAAACTCTTGATGTTGACGTTTCTAAATGTAGATTTTCATTCTGCACCCTAAAAAGTAAAAATATGGAGGGTGTCTTATTTAAAAAAATTAAGTTGGGGTTATTTCCTGCTAAACTGGGAATTCAAAAATAATTTAAAAAAGATCATTAATAAATTCTTTATTTTTGAACAAATACCTACTCAAGCCCAATGTCAAAAAAGGAGTGTCAAAATAACCAAGATAATTGACCGTTTCAGGACTTTGCCTCAACCCTCATATTAGAACGGCGATAGTCAACTTTTTTTTTGAATTACATGGTGTACAAAGATTGCTAACCAAGGAGGGTCACGATATGTTGTCGCTAGAATCTGATCAAGGCTGTGTTTATTGCATCAAGAACATCAAAACTAAACGTTTCGCAGAGTTATAGGTGCCACTGGCCATTTCCTTCGGAAAAATAGGGAAAAAATGAAAAGTTGAATAATAAAGGTAATTTTTGCGATCGCGTTGGCCATGAAACCGTCAGAGATAAAATCGAAATTCTTCTATTTACTAATTCGCTCATCCTTTGCAAGTAAAACGGTGCAAAGTTTTTGAAAAAAATCTTAAACGGTTCCGGAGAAAAACGTCAAAAACGAAACCCCTGCAAAAGCGCTATGCTTTGAGAAGTTGTGGTAATCTGTAATAACTATGCGACTTGCATAGGCGTTTAAGATAGGGAAAACCGTTTTTACAAGTTCCTCGTTTTTCGCGTTTTTCTCCGGAACCGTTTAAGATTTTTTCAAAAATTTTGCACCATTTTACTTGCAAAGGATGCGCGCATTTGTAAATAGAAGAATTTCGATTTCATCTCTGACGGTTTCATGGCCAACGCGATCGCAAAAATTACCTTTATTATTCAAGTTTTCAGTTTTTTCTCTATTTTTCCAAAGGTAATGGCCAGTGGCACGTATAACTCTGCAAAACATTTAGTTTTGATGTTCTTGATGCAATAAACACAGCATTGATCAGATTCTAGCGACAACATATCGTGACCCTACCTTGTAAGATTTTTTAAATCTTAATAAACAATTTTTCAAAAATTTTACTTGTAGGTTTATTTGTTATTTCAATGCATAATCGAATTTAGAATTAAATTCTGTGTAAGAGTAAACTTAAAAAAAAATATACTGTGTAATATGAAGAAGAAAAAAATTACTATCACCTATCTGAAATATTTCATCGTTGAAAAAACATTTGTCATTTTATAATTTCCTGCGATTCTCAAAATATAAGGTTCATTGGAGTTTCTTTTTAAATAACAATGTTATAGAGGCGCGACAGCCAGACTTTTTGTTGTAATGCCACATGATTTTCGTATTTTTTTTTCCATAAAAAATTGCATTTAAAATTAAACTTATTTATGTTAAATAAATGATACACTCAAATAATTCAAACATATTTTTATACCAGTTACAAACACGCAAGCAATCGCGAAATCGATTAAAACGTGTTCAAGATAACTCAAAACGTGCAAGTCTGTAAAAAATGTTCGCTATCACAGCAATTTTTCGCACTATGTGCGGCAAGAGCACGAAAGATATTTGTTTGTACGCGAAAATTGCTTCATAGAGCCCAACTTTCTTAATTTTAAACAATCAACTCTTTTTTAAGAGGCAATCGTGACTGCTTACGCTAAATTAATCTGCAAAATCATTATAAGTTATGGACGCTGCGTCGGCGCTTTTCCCTTAAAAGTAATTAAATATCGCCCGAAAAAACAATTTTCAGCAAATGTATTTTCTTTATACTTTTTCGATGATTCTGCAAATTTTAGGTATAAGGAAGAAAAATAAGCACAAGGCTATAATAAAACCATCAATAATGGTTTTTAGGCGTTAAATATTACAAAGAAGTTTAATAAAGCGGCCCGGTCGTTTCTGATAAAACAGGATAAGTTTTGAATACTAATTTACAGCAGTAATTAATAAATTTGAAGTATTTTTGTCGGTTGTAGGTGGGCTGTATAAAAATGCAGATGTTTTTAGCTGACGTTTCGGTAATAGGTTTTTAAATTTGAAATCTGTGGAAAATAGGACCGGGCGATCGATGGGATTACATGGATTATTAAAGATAGAGGAATGGTTAAATTAGCCAACTGCATTTTAGAAACAAATTCTAAACCACACACAAATATTCTCTATATTCGATTTGTAAGCTGGTGTCGAAAAAGTAGTCTTATTGTCATATCAATAGGATGCTAAATCTCCTTTGAGGTTAAAGATATTGAAGTATCTTTAAAAAGTTTTCTATTAACATTTTTTACACTAAATCCTATTGAAATCAACAGCAACAAATATTATTTATTCGTTTAAAAGCTTCAATCCGAACTTGTGTTTTTCTAAATGGCAACCCTAGTTGGCCATAACATTTTTAAACGTCTTACATTTTTCTGATTTTAAATATACAACGTGTAAGTTTCAACATGAAGAATATGAGGACATCGGAAACTGTTAGAGATAGGAGGATGGTTAAATTACCAAATAAGGGCGTTGTTTCATGCAGATTAAGAATCCAAGCTGATGTGTTCATATTACTTCAATTTTCTAAAATATCCTGACAAAACTGAAAAACGTGATTTTCCTGTTTTCTTTGTAAATTTCTTATTATCAACATTACAGATTTGCTATTCCAAGTTAGACTAAAGCCTTAATCCCCTAGCATTATCAAAATTAACCCAGCTAGCTTAATTTTTGAGATCCGACAGTCAACTTTTTTTTTTTCTTATGGGCGGCATGTTAGATGTTTATGCTATAATTGACGAATTTTGTGATCGATACAATGTTGTTTAACAACATTCATGCTTTATGTCTAAGTTACATCTCGGAGTGAAATTCTATTTTATTTCCATTTTCACTTTTAGATTTCTTTTATGATTTTGGAGTCAATATTGTTTCCAACTTTTTATGTAACTTCGTTAATAGCATAAATATTTGCCACGATAAAGCAATATAACTCGATATTCCCTGTATATCTGTGTATATTTTTTAATTTTAATTATTGTACTTATCAGACATGACAGGGTGGTCCAAATTCGAAGGTAGCTTGCGTAATAGTCAAGATAGAGAAACGGTTAAATTGCCAAAAATGTGCAGCTTTTTGAGACAAACTCAGAACCGTTTTCAAAAATATTTTATCATTTACGGTTTTTAAGTTATAAGCGAAAAAATATTTTCTTGTCATATTCATAATATGTCATATCTCCCTTATTGATGTAAATATCGAAAAAGTTATGAAGTTTATTTTTAGATTTTTTTATGTAGACTTTGATGGTACTCAAAAAAATTACGCTTAACGTTAAAAAGTTGTGACACAAAATTACCTCTTCTTAAATGAAAGCCATAGTTGGCTGTGACCTTTGACCTATTTAAATTCCTTATTTTTTCCCCATTCCAAATACTATAATGGTTATTTTCAATAATACGCAAGTTACAAAGGCTTTTAATTTTTTTTTTAAGATAAACATAGGTAAAAACAAAAAGTAGGCTGTTAAAATAAAATATAAATAAAGTGAAATACATTTTTGCTTCAGAGTCGATTGTTACAATTAAATCCTATTCATATTTTTTTACATAAGTGTTGATTCTGACTATATTATTGTTTATATTATGTTGAAATCTTGTTTTTTTTTCACAGCATACTTTTTGCTTTTCATCTTTAAACAAAATTAAAATCCCTTGTAACTTGCGTATTATTAAAAATAACCACATTAGCCCTTATATATCTTAAATGGGAAAAAAATTGGAATTTAAATAGGTCACAGCCCCAACTATAGGTCCCATTTAAGTAAAGGTAAGTTTGTGTCATAAGTTTTTAACGGCGAGCGTTTTTTTTTTTTTAGTACCATCAAAGTGTACATAAATATATCTAAAAATAATCTTCACAATTTTTTTTGACATTTACAACGATAAGGGAGATATTACACATTATAAATATGACAAGAAAACAGTTTTTCGCTAATATTTCAATAACCGGAAATAATAGAAGTTTTTTGAAAACGATCATGAGTTTGTCTCAAAACACTGCATATTTTTGGTTATTCAATTGTTTCTCTATCGTGACTATTAAGCGAGATACCCATGTAATCCCATCCAATTTGGACCACCCTGTATAGTAAAAAAGCATTTTTATAAAAACAACAATACATTTTTAAATTTACAGAACTGCCATTATCAATAAATCAAGAAATGGTTTTACCGCCTAAAATTCGATCCAGACATCTTTTAAAACCTGTATATGTGTGTAACATTTTTTGAAGGACCCTGTAGATATCCGCATCCTTTATTGCAACTTAATGCAACTGTTTCGTGTTTTCATTCTGGATCAAGCATTACGTGATGTATCATTGTCACAGATGCAGCATTATCACAGATGCAGCCTATTATTATATCACGAGTACGGAGAGAAGACAATAATTCAGAAATATTGAACTTCCGAAGGAAGTTCACGCTCTGCTGCTGTTCTCTGACCTATTTCATTTTATCGGGTACTTGCCCTTATCTTTACGGTTTGAAGGTCTATGGACACGTATGTAATATAACTATTTCAACAACACGTTGCTATAAAAACCGGTCTAAACAGAAAATGCGATCGAGTCGTTAATTGGACTAAGCAGAAGCCGTTAAGCAAGTTAATGAGAAAAATAACGCACCAGAAATTATAGGAAGTAAGGTTGACGGATAAACAGGAAATAATTGAAAAATAAAACAATAAATAAACTTTTCTGTTTGTACCTCCTTTAATAATAACAAAATACAGGATTATTAAGTTTGTTAGTAGACATAAAAGCGTATCAAATTGACGAAAATCGTCAAAATTACAGAAGAAGTTCAATGCCATATGAAAAATCGTCAAATTTTTAAGGAAACTACAAAAACATTAAAATAAAATTACAGCACTTTCATCCCCAAATATCTTTTTAATTATAAAACAAACAGAACAAAATAAATTCTCAACTTAAATAATTATCGAGATACTTGTCTAATTTATATCGTGTTGTCCCCTCTTTAACTTAAAAATGAATTCCACCCTTCAATTCTACCCAATATGAACATTAACAAACCACCAAAATAAATCGTTTTATATTAGAATATTTAATGAATCGTGTTCACTAATTTTATTTTTTACTCGAAAAGTGTAGGTTTTTCAGGAAAAATTAAAGAATACAAAAAGTTTCTGAATGGGTCAAGCTTTAGAAGAATATTTTTAAATTACAAAATTTCAAGCCTCCAAAAAGTTGTGATAAAAAAACCAACAGGGGTCGCACTTTTCAGCCCCTTGTAAAGGTGGGAGATGATTAAAAATATAACTGTGGGAAACCTTCCAATAAGTACAAAACATCTAGCGAATATCATTCTTCTTCATTTATCCAAATTTGATAAATAAAATAAAAACCTAATTTTACCGCTTCCCTTTAGGGGGTGTAACTCCGGAAGGAGACGTCTAAGGGAAAAAATTATATAAAAGACCCTCTTACTTTTTGATAAAGAATTGCCTCCCGAATTTTTTCGCAATATTTAAGAAAAATCCTGTTTTGGGATGGTTCAATTAATTCAGAGAAAGCGCTTATTGTTGCGACACCTCCCCCCTCTACGCTCTCCAACAACATTTTATTTTGTAATACATGATTGGGAAATTCAAGGAGAGCTAAATTCTGTGATACGGGTATTTATTTCTTCTTCTGGCGTCAATTTAACTATTTTTAAAAAACTACTCAAAAAAAAGTTGTAATTAATATCCGGTAAGCCCTATGTCATTACATTGCCATTGCAAAGACAGCTTTTAAACGCACCCTCTATGCTTTTAAAACATCCTGTGTTATCTGGCGCATTCTTAAATAATTCGTTTTCGGAGAATAGCAATAGTCTCTGACGGAGATGTGAAACCTCCGATATTGGATGAAAAAAAAAACATTGCACAAAGGCTATTGACAAGAGTTATTTAAATTTTCTGTTGCTACTTTTTGTTTTTGCTTCAATTGACGTTAGAAAAAAAAACAACTATGCTGCAAAATTTGGTTGTTCTACGGCTTTTCAATGATTTTTCACATGTCGCAGGGGCTACAATTTGATTTGGTTGACGAACCATCCCTAAATCTTTTATGGTTCTTGATGTACTAAAACCATAAAGTCTTCGTTAAACGACCCTGTAAAACATACTGGGCCATAAAAAACTGCTCTTGCAAAACAATTGAAAATTTTAGATCCAAAAAGTATATGTGATGATTGAGAACAGAAATATCTAGTGACGTGATATCAAACATGACCTATTTTATCTACCCCCGGTACATTTCTTATTCCATTAATAAGTGAATTTAAAGTGATTTATGAAAGCTTGACGTTTTAGCAAACACTGCGATGATAAATAAGGACGTAACAGAGAAGCAATAAAAAATTTAGCGAAAGATGTTTTCGAAATGTTGAGCGTTAATAAATACATCCACTCGCGAAACGTTATACTAGCAATTTAGAAATAACGAAAGTATAAATTTATAACGTCAACAAACTCTTACACTGGGTGATTCCTTTTATCGGTAATTAAGTCTTAACGAAAGGAGCTCAGATAAAAGCACACCCGGAAATTAAGCTGTGCTGCGTCTTGCACATCAAATTTACGCATCCGCTCGAGACGGTGCCTTGAAAAAGTTCAATCAAGTGTGTTACTTTATTAATAAAAATAACATACAAGTGATATTTCTTATATATCTTAGTTGATGGTATGAAATTTTATTAAACATAACAACTTTTGCGAAATTGTGCAGGAAATCACGTTTAAATTGGTCATACTTGCGATCGCGTTGGCTTTGAAACCGTGTTTTAAAAAAAACATTTGTCACTTTTCAATGCAGGCATCCTTTGCGAGTAGGCCTGTGCAGGTTTTTTGAAATTATTTCTAACGGTTCCGGAAAACCGCGCGAAAAACGATAACCCCCGTAAAATACGGAGTTCGCTTGGAGAAAAAAACATCCCGGTCCACAAAAAAATTCGTAACTTCGTTATTTTTAGTCCGAAAAACTAGATCCGGTGCTCAAAATGTAACCAATAGAAGGGCGCATTTGATGACGTGTGGAAAGCGCTATTTGAAAATCTTTTGATATAATCCATGGCCGTCCGAATATGGTCAAGAATGTTCGTCAAGAAACACCCTGTGTATTATTTTAAAACTTTAATCACTATGACACTTTTGTCGAACAAAGTTTTTAAAAGATTCCATCTGACATTGCTAAGTTAAAAAATATTAATATTTTTAAAATTATTTTAGTGACTTGTTTCTGTCAACGTTTTTATAAAAATTTAAATTACTCAAAAACTATTGATTTTAGGTACATAAGACCTTAAACATTTTTGAAAAAGAATTGCATCTAAAATTTACGAAATATACAGGGTTTGCTATTAAAATCTAAGTAACTTTGATTTACTTCTTAAAAATCGACCCCCCTAAATGTTGAAGAGTATTTAATGTTTATAACCTAGGTCATAGGATGTAGACTGATCGATAAAATCAGTAACGAAAAAATCCGAAATAAACTTGGAGTAACAGATATTAAGAAAAAGATGGAGACGAATCAATTACGATGGCTGGGGCATTTACCACGCATGCCAGAAAGTAGATACGCGAAAATAGGATGGAAAATGCAGATAGAGGAAAAAAGAGCTAGAGGAAGGCCAAGAATAAAATGGGAAAAAGAAGTGAGGAAGAGACTAGAAGGAAAAGGAGTCAGCTGGAGAGATGTGCCACAATTAGCCAACGATAGGAAGGAGTGGAGAAAGATAATACAGTAACAGAAAAGCAACCTCGACACCGAAAGGTACAAGAGGAAACGATTAAGAAAGA
The DNA here is from genome assembly GCA_947652605.1 of Elmis aenea. Classification (NCBI taxonomy): domain Eukaryota; kingdom Metazoa; phylum Arthropoda; class Insecta; order Coleoptera; family Elmidae; genus Elmis; species Elmis aenea. The sequence continues at coordinate 24,174,493 of OX393584.1, forward strand.
AAAACCTAGGTCACTTTCTAAAACTTTTATTTAAAACGTTTTTTTTGTAAAGTCATCATAAGACGAGATATTAGGTTTGTTCCAACTAGCAGTTTCAAACCGATCCTTGAATGAATGCATGAACTGTTTTATTGGCATGCGTGAACTATGTCCTGCTAAATGTATTGCCCAGTATTAGCCGTTGTTGGAACGTTTTTACGACTAGCCTAACTGTAAATGACATTTGCGCCTATTGGGTTCATACAAATGTACGCATCGCTGGGGTAAACACCTTACTAATCTAGCACTAATTAGGATTGGGAGAGCGATGCATAGCTACCTGAGCTCACGTTAGTTATGAACAGCGCATGCGTGTAATATTCCTGGGAAAAATTCATCTCTCAGTTCATGTACTGCTCTGATCGTCCGCAAACCCGTTCATGAATTATTTTTAGAGTTGTTGGAACGGATTACTGACCGTCCGGTGAACTATCAGAGACTGTGTTGGAACGCCATATTGATACTGCGCACACTCCTGATAGTGCGGCGCACTGTCAGCGAGCCTGTTGGAACAAACGTATTTACGCGTTATCCTACCTTTTATATAAACTATACGTATACATATATGGCGAGAAATGGCAAATGGCAAGAAAAATCTCCCCACAACGGCATAACATAAATGTCTAATTTTGATTTTAAAAAAGACGTCATTTTCTTAATGGCACTATACCGTGTGTCCAAAACGTATGAAATAATTTTTTTTTCGAGTAACAGAAGCGCAATGAAAAACAATTGCATTTTTTAAATGACCAGATACCCCTATATTATACTCATTCAATAAAGATTTTTTTTCTTTTTTCAATGATGCAAAACTTTAGTACCCTTACTTAAGCTACTTTTTGAGAAAAACGCAAAAATATACTCTCAAATTATTGTAATTTTTTAGTATTTATTATAAAACATCGTAAGAATTACATTTTTTTGACGAAATCTTTAATAAGTGTTCAAACTGTGAACCATTTACAGCTTGGCATTGATAAACTCGATTTTGAAACCCGTTAATAATTATAATATTATTTTTATTACATAAATTTTCGATATTCTCCGGCCTCTTAGCATAAACTTAATTTTTAATGTGACCCCATCATTGAAGAGAGAAAAAAACCCTCTATTAAATTAGTAGGAGTATAATATAGGGGTATCTAGTCATTTAAAAACATTCAATTGTTTTTCATTGCGCTTTTGTAATTCGAAAAAAAAACTGTCCTATGGCGAAAAACTAAGTACCAAACAACTCTTATTCAAAACATTTTCCCCTAAAGTGGATATTTACTGAGATATATATTCCATACCTTCTGGACACACATAATTTAGATTTAAAATATGATAATATGTGCAGTGGCAATTTTTGGTTTTTATAGCTGAGTGAAGTGGTTTATTAACTTTATCAACTTTCAAATCCAAAAACTATCGTTTTTAACTTATGTAAGAAGATTTTTGGCATGGTCTTTGGTCTACTGATACTTGACATTTATTTTAATATCGAAAGTAACAAAAATGTTTATTGACAAAACAGGAATAGATCTGATTTTGACTTTAAATCATATTAGTTCCATTAAAAAAATAGATTGTGTATCTGAATGTCCCGGTTTACATTCCAAAAATATAAATAATAAGATTGAATTTTAAAATTTTAAGAAAATCATGCAATTTCAGAGTCGGAAGATTTTATATGAAAACATTTATTTTTAGAGCAGGGATATAAAAATTTTGCCGTTCTAAATAATAAAGTTTTGAATAAACTTTGAATAGAAAATCGAAAACAGATTTGTAAACATTTTTTTTGCAACTCTGTAGGTAGCCACATACGAAACAGAGCATGTAAACCGCCACATAATATCCATGTGTGATAACACGTTGTTTAGGAAAAACAATCTCCAAAATAGCAACTTTTGCCAAGCTTATTATTAAATGAATTTTTAAGTGCGACTCTACATTCTATTTTAAAGTAGCTGTCAAGGCTACTAGAGGGTCACATCGTTTATTTATGTAAAGTGCTGTCTACCTCATTCATTTTTACAGATTAGCTACACGGCATTTGCATTCGTAAAAAGTAGTGAAATACACTACGCTCTCTGGATTTGCTAAAAGCCGAGTTCGCAACATAAACATCTTGTATGATTATGGTTAGAAATTGAAATTTATCGTCCCGGTGCTTTTTATCAATTTCAGCAACAACTTCCAATTTAAACGAATTCAAATCTGAAAATGTTTTACTGACCCACTTTAAGAAAAACATTTCGCTCGTACGTATAAAAAATTTTACCCCATAACTTTTCGATTAGATATCTTTGCAAATCTTTGTAATGCTGACGTGTTATCTTACTTAACAATCGGGTTGGTTTTTATGTTTTTCCAACGCACTAGAACAGCTGAAATATTCCATAATAAGGGCATTTAAACGGCCGATGAAGAATTGATAATTATTAATAATTTCGTCCGCATACGTGTATGGCGAATTCTATAAAATACCTTGTTTGATATATGAGAGAAACCCAAATTGGTCAAACGCTTCGCCTGCACATCAAAATATTGTTAAGCAATAGGCCCGGAAGCGGTCTCTAGTGCGACGTGCCGCGTTTGGTTTTAGAGCTTTCGTGCACGCGACTACAACCTGGAAAATCATCCTGGTACTGGACAACAATTGGATTTTTAAATAAGCGAGAAACAGATAGTTTAAAGGTTTATTAATTATTATACAAAGTAGAAGATTATTGAATAAAAATAAAGATGATATGATTTCTGTAACACACCCATTACACCAGGGGTCCCAGTTTGGTATTCGCACCTCTCCCTATAAGTACTCAACCATTTAATTAAGATAATGAAAATTGCTAGGCTTATATTAAAAACAATTTAACATCTTTTGACACTACTGCGACATGTATTATTATTATTTCCACGGGTTCTTGTACTGCGACTTATTGGCCTATTGTACCCTCTGGTAATAGTCCCTTAAAGGAATCCCGAGTTTTTGAAAAAATCCAGGATTTTCTTACTTACTTACTCACTGATCCGTTCCTCTCTACCTTTCAGTGTAGAGGGCTTGGAGTTAAGTTTTACATTTTCTTGCACAAGTCTTTCCACTTTTTCTGTCTTTTGCAACCTCGATGGCACTGTTCCACTCGCTTTCTTTCTTTGTTAATATATCAGACACTTGATTATCCCATGTTTTTCTAAAGCGTTCTCTTCCCTTTTTCTTGACCTTAACTTTCCATACTTTCTTTGCCGTATTTGTGACCGGCATGCTCACCATGTGTCCCCACCAACAATTGTTTTCTTTCTATCTTTTCTTGCAATGCTCCACTCCAGGATTTTCTTTAAGGGTAATTTTCTTGGCTCTTCTTGGTTGGCTTTTTCCATCCCCATAAGTCTACGCCGATAGGGTGTGAATTTTCGCACTCGCATAGTACGTGAAGAGGAGTTTCTTCTTCTTCACCACATCCTCTGCATATATCGGTCTCTGAGAGCCCTATTATGTAGAAGTGTTTGTTTAGTCCACGCGTCGTGTGATGAGTCCTGTGGCTGCTCTGCTCATCCTGAGCATTTCTTCTGTATTTTCTTTAGAGACCTATGACAGGATAGCCTTAGAAGAGGCTTGTTCTGCAACTTTTTTCCAATGAGCGTTATGCCTATGCCCCTGTATTAATATGTCATTAAGACAGTGCTTGGCTGTTCCATAGGATGTACCAACTGCAGGTTCTGGTCCGAAGAAAAGTGTCTCGCTGCCAATTTTGGCTAGACGATCTGCCTTCTCGTTCCCTGGTATATTAGTTTGCCCTGAACACGATACCAGTTTAATATTATTCCTGCTTCTCCGCACGTTAAGTGCCCGGGTGCAGTTTAGAACAAATCCTGAGTTTACTTTCGACGAGCTAAGACATGTACGTATGTATTCATTTGTTTTTCTTTTGTCGCCATCTTAATTTTTTTTTAAATTGCAACATGGGTCATGCAGGGCATAATTTTAAAGAAAATATCATTTTCAATGCAGCAGTGCAAAAATGTTATTTTGTTACATATAGGTACAGTTTTGGAAAAAAAACTGTAAAACATCATTAGAAGACTCCACAGGCAAAAATGCCGCAATAGCGCCAAACGATGTTAAATTGTTATTAATACCTACCAATTTTTATTATTTTTAATGAAATGGTTTAGTATTTATAGGGGTGCAAACTGGAACAACGGGGATATACAAATATGAAAAATTCTAGACATTTTAGGAATGTGTAAAATTCAACCGGAAAATTCCTTATTTACATAAAATACATCTCGCCTAGTACCCAGCGTTGCCAAATCTTTAAATATTGAAGTTTATTTGTGTGATCTACATTAAAAATGAATAAAGAGAGACAAATTTAAACATTAAAGCAAGACAACAGCTGTCTGTTTCTTAAACGGGGTAAACATTCAAATTTAGGTATAAAGTTGACATTTTCTTGTAAATAGACAAACTGGTATATCAAATTATTTAAATGTAAATGTAAGTGACTGGTTTATAGCGAGGATTGTTGAATTTTAAATGTAGGAAGGGTCGTTCTTACTTGAGAGACGCAAAATAAATTGAATTTTAAAAATAATGTACTGTTTTTAACCGCAAAGTTCGATTTTTACCGCTGATATGTTTATTTATCGCCAATGTATGGTCTTGGCGTTTTCCGATTGAATCGACTGCATTAAGCAATAAAATGATTTAGAGTAATCTTTTTTGGGGGCGTGGTCGTGCACGCAATGTCTGTCTAGTAACGTCTATTAAGGTATGTTTTTAATAACAGCGTTGTGTGCTTTGCTGGTCGTTTGGAGGCATATTCCCTGTTACAAAAAATCACATGGTTAGCTACAACTAATACGTATTTAATTATCTAATTATACCTTAAAATGGAAAATTGAATAATGCGGTATGGCAATGACGGGTTAGACTTCAAAACGGACGATGTTGGGTCAAATAAGGTATCAATCTAAAGCAATTAACAAGGACTGTCACTTAGAAAGGGTTCGGAATTGCAGAGACAAGAATTTAAAGTAGTATTAGTCCGCATAGAAACTATTCAACCGAATTTTGAATGCTGGTAGCGGAATAATACTTAAGCGCCATCGTGATAAATTTAATAATAACGGGGGGTGTGAACGAAATTATTTCTAGTAAAATTCTTGTTTTTGTACCTATACACAAATGCTTGAATTTATAAATATTAAATTATTATTAATGCAAATAAATTTGATCGAAAATAACTTTTCTTTGTTATAAAAAATTCCTGCAGAACTTCCAGACCAGTTTCGAGACTCTTGTCTCTTCGTTAGTGGCGGTCTTATATACGAGATAAGCGCCAAAATTTCCCGGCCTGACATAGATCTAGGTATCGCAGGCGGGTCAAATTTATTTAACACATTGGTTCAAATCATATTAGCCTTGGAAAATACAAAAATGGATTTTATGTCAATTAGTTTTCTTATAACTGTCATTCGTTCATCACGATGTCAGAAGTCACGGAAATTGAGTATCGAGCTGTTATAAAATTTCTTACTCGCGAAAATCTTTCTCCCCAAAGTATCAAAGTTCGACCGAATAAAAGATTGGTTAAAACAGTTTCGAATGGGGCAAGAATCCTTGGAAGATGATGCAAGAACAGGGACTGTGGAAGTGGTGACCGACGACAAGATTGCCCTTGTTGAGGAACTCGTATTATGCGATCGACGCTTAAAGGTGAAAGAACTATCAAACATGTCAGGGCTTTCAGATACAAGCATTCGCCGAGTCCTCCACGATCGGTTAGGCATGAATAAAGCTAGTGCAAGTTGGGTCCCCAAATATGTCTCAGCAGTTCAGCGCCAGCGTCGTGTTGAATGTGGTCGATCCTTTTTGGAGCTTTGTGGAGAAAATCGTGTGGACCCGTTGAAGACAATTGTTACAGGGGATGAAACCATGGTTCTCTACTATGATCCTTAGTCCAAAAGAGAATCGATGGAATGGAGGCGAAAAGGAGAAGCACCGCCAAGAAAGTTCAGAGTCTGTCAGTCGACAAAAAAGGTGATGGCTACGATCTTTTGGGATTGTGAGGGCATTCTTCTCATAGATTTTAAAGAACGCAACACCAGTCAACGGGGATTATTATGCAGCACTCCTGCACAAATTACGATGAAATATTCTGGAGAAAAGACTTGGGAAACTGACCAGAGGCGTGCGTTTACTGCACAATGCTCGGGGGTGCACACTGCTGGAATTGCAATTCGTGACTGCGGTTTTGAACAAATCGTTCAGATATGGCCCCCAGTGACTATTACCTGTTTGGAAATTTGAAAGAGGACGTTCGCGGGCGCCATTTCAGTGACGACCAAGAGGTGAAGGCTGCAGTGTGGGCACATTTTGCAGAGAAACTGAAGGCATATTTTTTTTTAGGGGGATTGAATTGTTGCTTAAACGATGTAATAAGTGTATTGATGTCAGGGGGGATTATATTGAAAAATAAAATTAATTTTGAGCCCACGCCATTTCTTTCATAGTCAGGTCGGGAAATTTTGGCGCTCACCTAGTACAATAATACTGGTCTAGTATTTCTACAAGAGATTCTTCATAAAAAAAGATAGATAACTGTAGGGGATTGATAAGTAGAGGTTGGCAATAGCATGAAGGTTAAGGTTATGTTATGTGACATGAGGATGTAATGTAAAGCACGTTGACAATATATTTATATATAATTAATGTATCTTATCCGTATCCGACCTTACATGGTGTCAGGTTGTTACATAGTGTTAATTAACATAAGTGTCAATATTTAACGAGGGGAAACGGAAAAAGAAGGCATAAAAGTCAAGTGAAAATAACAAGTGTAAAAATAACCTCAAAAAAGAAAAAGCGGCAAAGCGAATACCTCAAAAGGAGGGAAAATAAGTAAAATCAAGTTTAGTAGCAGTGTAAGTGCTAAATAATACATAGACAGTAGCAATACAAGTGCCAAATAAAACAAAAAACATAGATAGTAGCAGTGTAAGTGCTAAATAATACATAGACAGTAGCAATACAAGTGCTAAATAAAACAAAAAACATAGATAGTAGCAGTGTAAGTGCTAAATAATACATAGACAGTAGCAATACAAGTGCTAAATAAAACAAAAAACATAGACAGCAGCAGTGTAAGTGCTAAATAAAACAATATAGCAGTACCTACAAGTGCCAAACAAAATGAGTGAGGCAGAAGAACTACGCCAACAGGTGGAACAGTTGCAAGATTTAATTGTCACTATGCAGACGCAAAACCTGCATAATACGCTATATTCGGTACCAGCCCCCGATAAGTTTACATTTCAAAAAGAAGACTGGACTGAATGGAAAAAAAGTTACGAAAGGTACAGAACAGCTGTAAAGTTAGATAGGTTGGAACAAAAAATCCAAATCAACCATTTGTTTTTACATATGGGAAACAAAGTGAACAAGTTGTTATCAACAATACAAAAAAAGGAAGAAGAGATACAGTCCTACGATGAAATAATAAAGCTATTTGAAGATTATTATGTCAAAAAGACAAATGTAATATACACTCGGGCCAAATTTAATAGCCGGAACCAGTCCGAAACAGAAACAGCCGAAGAATACATAGCAGCGATTGTCGAAATAGGCAAAAGATGCAACTATGGAAATTTAGAAGAAGAGTTAATTAGAGATAGACTCGTAGTAGGGGTCCGTGATCCAAAGTTATCAGAAGTTTTACAACTAGATGATAAATTAACGCTACAGAAGGCAATAGATCGGATTTTGCAGTCTGAATCAGTAAAAGCACAGGCAAAAGAAATGAGAAAAACAGATAAAGATGTTGATGTAGTAAAAATAAACAAGAAAAGATATCAACACCCAGAAACAAAAAAGAAACTAGCGTTTCAAAAACCAAACGAATGTACAAGATGCGGTGAAAAGCCAAAACATTCATATTACGAATGCAAAGCTCGTAATGTAAAATGTAATAAGTGTTCATTACGAGGGCATTATGGCAAATATTGTCGAACTAAGAAAATATTTGAAATAGATGAAGACGAAGATGAAAACACCCAAAGTGAATTCGAATTGGGTGAAATAATAAGAATAAACAATGTTGATAAATTTGAAGAAAAATGGTATGCTAGATTAAAAATAGGAAAATCAGTAATCAAATTCAAAATCGATACAGGTGCTGATGAAAGCATTTTGGCATGGGATACATATAAAAAATTGCCATACAAGTGTCTCATAGCCAAAACTACAGATACACTAATGGGCCCAGGCCACACTAAATTAGATGTTATAGGCAAAGTAAAATTACATGCAACATGCAATGGTGTCGAAACAGAATTAAAAATGTACGTTTTAAATACAAAAGAAAATTTACTAGGGAGATCTGACCTAGTAAAGTTAAATATTGCAAAATTTATCAGTAAGGGTAACAAAATACAAATAGCAATTCAAGAGGCACAAATAGATGAAGCAAAAAAGTTCAATTTACATAATAAAATTGTTAACGATTATAAGGAACTGTTCCAAGGACTAGGTAAAATAAAAAATAAAACTTATAATATCAAAGTGCAGAAAAATGCAGTACCCTTCACAGTCGGAAATCCAAGAAGAATACCATTTGCATTAATGGAAAGCGCAAGGAAAGAAATAGAAACAATGAAGAAAAATGGTGTGATAGAAGAAGTTACAGAACCAACGGAATATTGTGCTCCAATGGTTATAGCCACACGTTTAAAAGGTGACGAAAAGAAAATAAGAATATGTAACGATTATACTGAACTTAATAAATATGTAATCCGAGAGAGACTACAGTTACCAAGTGTTGACGAGACATTAGCTCAAATGAAAGGAGCTAAAGTGTTTTCAAAATTGGACATGAAACATGGATTTTGGCAATTAACTTTGGACAAAAAGTCTAGACATTTTACATGTTTCATCACACCGTTTGGAAGATTCGTATATAATAGATTACCCCAAGGATTATCGTCTTCACCAGAAGTATACCAAAGAACAATGGAAGACATATTAAAAGGAATCAAAGGAGTGAAAGTTCACATAGATGATATAATTATCTATGGAAGATCTGAAATAGAACATGAAGAAAATGTGAAAAATACATTGGATAGATTAAAAGAATATGGTATCACTCTAAATGAGAAAAAATGTAAATTTGGATTTACAGAATTAAAGTTCTTAGGACATATAATTGGAGAAGAAGGAATAACCGCAGATCCAGAGAGAATAGAAGCACTCTCAAAATTTCAAGAACCTAAAAATATCAAGGAGTTACAGAGATTTTTGGGAATGTATAACTATATTACAAAATTTGTAGCCAATTCATCAGATAAAACGTATCTATTAAGGCAATTATTAAAGAAAGATAAACAATGGATATGGACCACACATCACCAGAAGTGTTTTGACGAATTAAAACAAACGTTAACACATTTACCAATTTTGGCTACATACGAAGTTGATAAGGAGACTAGAATATCAGCCGACGCATCAGCATATGGCATTGGCGGAGTGTTAGAGCAACTACAAAAAGATGATACATGGAAACCAGTTCTATATTGCTCAAAATCACTTAGTGCAACAGAAAGGCTGTACGCACAGATCGAAAAAGAAAGTCTAGCAGTTACATGGGTATGTGAGCGATTTAAACAATATGTAGTAGGAAAAACATTCGAAATTAGGACCGATCACTTACCCTTGTTAGCAATATTAAAGACAAAACCAATAGAAAATTTAACTCCAAGATTACAGAGATTTAGAATGCGACTAAGTTGTTTCAATTTTGAAATAAAACATGTCCCTGGAAAAGAATTTTATATCGCAGATGCTTTAAGCAGAGCACCATTGGACATAGGAAAACAAGATAAGGATATATTAGAAGAAGAAATAATTGAAAATAAAATGATCAACATATGTGAATTATCAAACAAAATAAACCAAAACGAAGATCGAAAATTACGGTTATTGCGAAAGTATCTAGAAGAAGGGTGGCCTAACAAGAAAAATTGTCCCGAAGAAATACTACCTTATTACAGATACAAAGATGAAATAGGAATAATGGATGAGTACATCTGTTTCAAAAACCGCATAGTCATACCGAGCAAAGATAGACGAAGAATATTAGAAGACATCCACAAAGGACATCAAGGAATAAAAAAATGCAGGGCTAGAGCAAAAGAAACAGTATGGTGGCCCCAAATTAATAATCATTTAGAAGAAATAATTAAACAGTGCGAAAGCTGCATAAAGAACTCAAGAGTTACTATAGAACCGTTGATACCCAGTCCGATTCCAAATAGACCCTGGGAAGTAATCGGAACCGATTTATTTGAGTTGGAAGGAAAAAAGTATTTATTAATAGAAGACTACTATTCAGCATATCCTGAATTGTACAAAATGAAGAAAACAAAAACCGAAAACGTGATAGATAAATTAAAAGCAACATTCGCTAGACACGGCATTCCAGAAAAAATTAGATGCGACAACGGGCCACAATTTGATAACGGAGAATTTAAAAAATTTTGCAAAGATTATGGAATTAAAGTAACCACAAGTAGTCCAAAGTACCCAGAATCAAACGGCAAAATAGAAAGAGGGGTCGGAGCCATGAAGAACTTGTTAAAGAAAAACAAACATAACGACATATATTTGGCATTACTAATATATCGAAACACACCGTTAGCTACAGGAGAATCACCTGCAAAAATATTAATGGGAAGAAATTTAAAAGACGTCCCAACCACCAAAACATACCTAGAACCCACAACACCTGATCATAACGAAATAAGGGAAAAAATGAAGAAAGAGCAGCTAAAACAAAAAGCAAACTTCGACAAACGGCATAGGACACAGGAGCTACCAGAGTTGGAGAACGGAGGAAGAGTGTGGATCGTCGATATGCAGAGAGAAGGGAAAGTGGTGAAACCAGCAAATGAACCAAGATCATATCTGGTTCATACCGAGAAACAAACAGTTAGAAGAAACCGGAGATTCTTGAAGCCACTGCCTACAGTAGAAAAACAATCGGTGACAGACAGAAGTGAGATAGTGACTTTACCTTTAAGGCGCAGTGCTAGGTCTATACAAACACCGAAAAGATATTTACAATAAACTTAATGAGGGGGATGTAGGGGATTGATAAGTAGAGGTTGGCAATAGCATGAAGGTTAAGGTTATGTTATGTGACATGAGGATGTAATGTAAAGCACGTTGACAATATATTTATATATAATTAATGTATCTTATCCGTATCCGACCTTACAATAACTTTTATTTAAAACTATTAATCGTGATTAATAAATTGCTCTTAATAATTCAAGCATTTTAAAATACATTTACTAATTTTTTAACCTTCATAAACCCATGAATAACACACAAATGAAACAGTTGACATATCTCTGATCAATAATCTTTTCAATTATTTTTTATTATTATTAATTATATAAAACTACACTAATCTAGCATTTTTATAAGAGATTCTTTATCAAATGGGTCGGTAATGTGTAATTAGTATTATTCACACTAATCAACCAATCACTCAAATAATTCAAGCATTTTGAATCACATTTGCTAATTATTTTTCTTAACCTGAATAAACCCATCAATTAATTTTAAAACATACCCAAATGAAACAGATGACACTCTGATCAATCATCTTTTCAATTGCTTATAATTCCTTTAAAAATAACTGTTGCTTGCTTAAAAATCGAATAATAATTCAAATTTATTTTCTTTCGTCTTTTTCCGATTAAAAATGTACTAATAAAAGTAACACATCATGTACATTTATTACTACTAATTGTATACAAAACCCTCTTTACTTACCGCGCTGTATCGTGGTACGACTAGGGGCGCTATTCCCAACTCGCTCGCTTTGAACAGCAGTGCTCATGAAAGCGAGCGTCGTCAATGCGAGTGGAGTGGTCGCTTCTGTATTCTCATCTACCCCTGCCTTTGCAATTCTTCGACGCGAGTGGGTAGATGTTGCAACATTGGAATTTTGCATGGTCTGTCACTTTGCCGCCAGTTTTTGAATGTTCTGTGGTTTTTGTTCTGATTGATTATGGGGAAATTAAAGGAGCAGCAGAAAGCAGCATTAGTGGAAATTCTTGAGAGAATAGTTAATTATTAAGTGGCAAATTTTCACAAAATTTTACATATAACGATGCCCAAAAGCAATGGAGTGTAATTGCTACAAATTTAAATAGTATGTAAAATGTATTGGAATGAGTATCCCTCGAAAGCCTAAATTTTTTTCGAAATTCATCGACATTTAATTGTGTAAATGTAGGGTTGCCAGATATCCTGAATGTATAAAAAAAAACAATACAAATCAAAAAAGAGAACATTGCGGAATTAATTGAAAAACAAATTTATTAAGAAAAAAATTGCACAATTGTAGCAAAAATAGATTATTCTTATATATTATTTCTAATTACACATATATCAGTAAAATTATTTACATTATATATTCATAAATATAATATAAATCATTGAAAATTAGTTTCTTTGGTTGGAGAAATCACGTCCTAATAAACTAACATACCTAGTATAAAGTAGCCTTCTACCCAATAAAATTGGTTATTTAGATTCCTTTCCATATTATTAATAAGAAAAAAATATTTATTCATTATATACCTAAATTTATTAGAATCTTTTGGTTCTTTAAGAAACTTTTTTTTTCATACATTTATTCCTTTTTAATTAAATTTAATTTTTGAAGTAATAGATATTACGATGTTGTTTTTTTTCGTTAGAAAAACTGTATTATTTTTAAACTCATAAAAATAATTACAAGAAATATTCTTGTAATTGTATGCATTAAGCTTAAGTTCGAATATTAAATGAACTTCACTAAACAGTCTCATTTCAAAAAAGGGTAACCGAAAAAAGAGAACAAAAGTGAACATTTTTACATGAAAAAAGAAAAAGAAATATCAGAATTAAAAAAGAGAAAATGTTTCTTTAAAGTGATATTCTGGCAACCCTATGTAAATGAATTTAATAATATTAAATTATAAGGTTCGGCCACATCATTTTCAGCCTGTTCTAAGTCCTCAATTAAATTTATAAAGTTAATATCATCCATAATAAAAGAAAACAACAACTCACAACACACACAAAGGTTACGATTTGGGTGCAAAGCGAGCGGTATTTGCCAAGAGGAGTGGGTCTACCCACTCGCGTTGAACGCGAATGGAGCGCCTGCGAGAGGAGACGTTGGGAATACGATTCTCAGTGGTTTGTGCACCCCTCGTGTTCAACGGTAGCGATATCGCTGAACAGGAGGAGTTGAGAATACCAGCCCAGGTATTTGCCGACGTAAGTTTACCAGCAAATTTAAGCAGATTTACAGTTCTGTAAGCTACAGTGGCATACGGAATCGCAAATACGCTACAGCACTATAACAACTACATCGTCACTGCGTTACAGCGCTTATAGTGCGTACAGAATAGACCCATTAGCTCTTATAATAAGCGAGATCGTGTTGAAACTTGACTGTCTATCAGCTTGCATGCAACTTTTTGACAATTCACCTCGAATAGTGCGGTTAATCGGGACAAAAAACAAGAGAGCTTCAACACATTTTTTAATGCACTAAATTCTTTGTGGACTAATCCCGCTCGATACCGGTAAACGCGACCCCGACTTCATAATCGTATTTACATCTTCAGCATGAATAAACATCGATAAGCCAGAATAATAGTTTTATTTATGGGAACTTTATTCATACAGACGTGAAAATGTCAGTCCAAAAAATGAAGTACATTTGGCGTCCCGTTATTCTCACGCTGAATCGACGTAGTCCCCTCGTTCATACATACACGAAAAAATATTTTATAGCGTCGTGGATAACCATAAAAATAAATTGAAATATTCGGTTTTAAATTACCTTACACGTTTTTTTACAACCGGCATACCCAGGGGAAAATTGCTTATATTGGTAATTCTCTTTAAGGTTTCATCCAATAAATTCATTATGAAAATGATATTTGTAGCAGTGTTTTTAACTCGCTGTAGCTCTTTCAAAAATGGCTTTTTCAGGCACAGAAGCAGTTAGGATAAAATGAAATAGCTTTTTGTAGATCAGCGAGAAAATTTTATTATCAAAATAACAACCGCACGATGTTATAACGTTGTGATAAGTAGCAGTTAGCAGAAAAACAAGTCGTTGAATATATTCCTCAAATTATTTAACTCGAAAGTATAAGTTTTAAATAAAATTTTTCCATACAACGTAGGTCCCATAAGTTTTGGCACAAATTTCAACAAAATTAGTTTTGTAAAAAAAATGCATTTACATGAAGTTTTGTGATACATGGTAATTGACTGTTCCAAAAGCAACAAAATTATGAACTTAAATTAAATAAAGAGGACCATGGTCTTCCACAAGGCGCAACTTTCTGCGGACACCTAGCATTAGGTTTTGGACGGCATTTACATCGGTTTCTCGGACTTTTCTATATATTCTGCGACGAAGTTCATCCTCATTTTGGGCTTCCCATCCTCCATCGTAAACTTTTCGAGATAAAAGAGCCCAAAAACCTTCTATCGGACGAGCCTGGAGAAGGTTAGGAGGATTGTCGTTTCGCGGAACAAACGATACGTTTTGGTCTGCTAGCCAATTTTAAGTTTGTCTTGCATAGTGACAGGACGCAAGGTCTGGCCAGAACATAATATCGTTCCCAGCGTGTTCTCCAATGAAATTAACTTATTTCGTAAGATAATTATCGATGTACCTTTGAGTATTCACCTCTTACTCGACCCATAAATCCTGGATACACGCCTTGTGGAAATAGCGCAGCATACCAAAACCTTATCTCTGGATGTGGCTTTTTGTTTATAACTGACATTATCAGGGACCTCTGCAATATTGTCAGTACAAAAACCATAATTTCCCTGCATTTCGGAGTTGCTTTGTGTGAAGTAATTTTTGTTATCCATGATTATCACCTGGTTGTTAGCAAAATGTACCCTTCTTAATGCACGGCGGCATATCGGGATTCTGGCCAGTTGGTTGGCTTTATATTTTGGGGCTTTTCTTCTTTTTCGGTATTTTCGACCATTCCGCGACAGTTCCTGCGATATGGTGTTTTTAGATGTTCGATATTGTCGTGCCAGTTTTCTTACTGAAGTACCAAGTCTGTTTTCCGCTCTTCTTACTAGTCTTTCCGTTTTTGCTCTGGCAAAAATTCTAGGTCTTCCACTTTTTGGAAGGTTTATACAAGGAATACCTTGCTCACATTCAGCAATTGTCCGATAAATCTACGCGATATATTTTAATTTTCAAAAATGCGTATTATTTCGACCTTAGGGACTCATCCAACCAAGTTATAAATACTTTTCCGGATTTCTAATTTGTAAGCCATCTCGACATTAACGATTTAAAAAACTGAACTGTCAATGTTAAGTTAAGGGTGTCAAACAAACTTTGTTTCCATAGCAACTTGATATTTTCTTCTTATTACCCATTTTATGGCCTCTGAAATTTGTGTCAAAACTTATGGAACATACATTCTTCTTCTTCTTCTTCATGGGTACCTCTTGTACCTTTCTGTTTCGAGGTATGCTTTTCTATTTCTGTGTTATGTTTCTCCACTCCTGCTTATCGTTAGCTAATTGTGGCACATCTCTCCAGCCGACTCATTTTTCTTCTAGTCTCTGCCTCACTTCTTTTTCCCATTTTATTCTTGGTCTTTCTCTATTTCTTTTTCCCTCTATCCGCATTTTCCATCCTATTTTCGCGTATCTACTTTCTGGCATGCGTAGTAAATGTCCAAACCATCTTAACTGATTCGCCTCCATCCTTTTCTTAATATCTGTTACTCCTAGGTTATTTCGAATTTTTTCGTTACTAATTTTATTGATCAGTCTACATCCCTCTATTCTTCTCAAAAATCTCATTTCCTGTACCTGTATTCTTTGTTTTTGTTTTTGAATTAGTGCCCAAGTTTCTGAACTGTACGTGAGAATGGGTACGTACACTGCATTAAAAACTCGCGTCTTCGTTTCTTTTGATATTTCCTTCTTACTTATCAAACATTTATTAGTGGCGTAGTAAAATTTCGTCGCTGCCGCTATTCTGTTATTCATATCTTCCTCCAATTTACTATTTTCTGCAATTATTGTTCCTAAATATTTAAAATTTGCTACCTGCTTTATCTTTTTTTGGTCTAGCATAATTGTAACTGATTCATGATTTTTAGCTATAACCATAACCTTTGTCTTTGTTATATTAATATTCATATTATATCTACTAAATGTATCTGCCCATATGTCTAGATTGAATTGCAAGTCCTTGTCGCTTTTAGCTAATAGCACCACTTCATCTGCAAAGGCTAATTCTGTTAAGGATATTGGTTTTAGTTAATTCCAACCCTAGTAGGCTTTCTTTGTGTTTTGCTTACATTCTTTAATTATTTTATCCATAAGAATTATAAAGAGCAGTGGACTTAATGTGCCTCCTTGTCTTACTCCCACTGTTGTTATAAATTCCTGGGAACTGCTGTTATGGGTTGGCATATAATTTCTCCTACTCTTATATAAACTCTTGATGGCGTTGAATAATCCTTCTCCCACTCGACTTTGTTTCAATATCTTCCAGGGACATACGTTATAAGGTTAAAAAATTGTTTTGCTTTCTATTAAAATGATACTGGAAAATTGTAAGTAATCAAAGGTATTTAATGAAAATTTTGTGGAAAACCTGAAAAAGACAGGAAATTTCATTTACACAATTGCACAGCATCCTGAATATTAATTAGTTGTTAGATACCCCCAAACAACAAAATTAATTATTAATTAGTGAATAAAACGGAGATGGCGCAGATATGAACCCGTGTACGTGCGGCGATAGCAGGGCAGACAATTAGGGAGCTTTGTTTACTGACACTTAACATAACTTCTCATTCTGAGAATGAACAAATTAGATACTACACGATAATTTACTTAAATAGTTTGAATCGAAAAGTTCAAGTGTTTAAAACGACCGTAAAAATTTCTGCTTATTTGCAGCAATCGATGTAAAAATTGTTACTTAATAAATTATGCAGGACAAGCTGGTATTCATGGAAACAATAAAGTGGCAATTAGGATTACTTTCAATTTTATATGGCAAGAGTAAAAACAAAACGTCATGTTATTTTTAATTGCAAAAATACAGCGTCCACTATGTACACACTAACTTTTTACGCATATTTTAGAACGAACCGCGGGAGGTAATCGTTAGAACACGAAAACAACTTCAAACGTCCAGTTAAAAAGATTACGAATGTACAATGTTTATCAACAAACCCACATGCTGCGGAGCAAATTAAAGTGAACTTCGCTACAGTCATTTATTTTTCATTATATTTGTACCAGTTAGGTAGTTTTACAATAAAATTAATCTGTTACGACTTTCGTTTTCAAACTGCTAAACAAATTAATAGCAAAGCTTATCACAGTACACATTCCAACAATTGTGGTTAAGCAGTGAAGTGTTATTTTAAAAATATCATTATTTTAGAAATCGTAGATTTAAATGCGATCATTTTAAAAAAAAAATATATATATAAAATAAGCTGATCCAAAATATCAAAAGCTTTCAAATACACTTTTTAAAAAGTAGTTCCTAAATGTGAAGTGTTTTTTGCAATTTTCAGTTATTGTAAAGCCCAATTTGTTTGAATATTTTTTAATTACCGCGTTCAAATTATTTAATGGTATTGAAATTTTACTTCAGTGCAAACTTTTGGGTACCCAAGTGTGTAATATAGTTCAACTTTTTACAAGTAGTTCTCTCGTCCTGAGTAAAAGCTCTTTACCCTACAACATTCGCTCGTTAAACTGCTGCAGTTAAATGTTATTTATGTATGTATATGTTTTTTAATTTAACTACAAATATAGACAAAATAAGACTGTATGCGATAAAATGCTTCTTTAAAATAGAAATTAACCAATATATCAAATAGTAGTTTTACATTGTACCTCTACATAGATACATAGTTACGTTTGCGCAATTTTCCATAATAAAAAGCCAAATTTGTACATAAAACTTGTTGAAATATCGTCAATACTGTTCAAAACCATTAAAATTTTATTTAACTGCATCCCTTGGCCACCCAAATATGTAAAATAGTTAACCGTTTTTTAAGTAGTTATCTCGTAATGAGTGAAAGCTTTCCAGGCTACAAAATTTATAGCTTCTGAAGCTTTTACGCACTACTTTGTAACCCTGACAGATAAACATTTTCGCGGTTATGAATCCTGTTTATAACATTCATATAAATTTTTTTTATACCATTTCTAATAGCATTTTGGCAATATTCACAACACTAACACAGTCATGATTTTCTTTATAAATTCGGAATCTTCATAATTGAGCTTTTATGCTTCTGTAACAAGCTTTAAAAGTTTTTGTAATAGCTTTTATACATAAAACACGACGAGTTTTTTTGGTTTTTCCTTGGATTTTTCTTAGAAATCTCATTTCTGCTGCATTCACTCGGCTACTATTTTTATTTGTGAGTGCCCACGTTTCACTTCCGTATAAGTGCCGGAGTTACTATCTTTTTGACCACTTCTACTTTTGTTGTTTTTGGGACTTCTCTATTTCCAAAAAATGTTGTTCTTAAACTGCTAAATATTCTTCCCACATTTCGCTTATTTCCTTGTCCATTCCTCCATTTTTCTCTATGATCACTCCTAAATATTTAAAGCTTTCTACCTGTTCTAACCTAAGCCCATTTAAAGTGATGCTATGCCCTTTGTTCTCTGTTGTAACTTGTAACGATCATAGTTTTAGTTTTATCGGTATTTATTTTCATATTAATTTTTCCAATTCCAGGTTTAGAGTTTCTAAATTATGTATGTATGTCATCAGCAGGGTGTTTACTTACCCTTTTTGATAGCAAAGTTTAATATAATTTTTTTAAATATAAAAATAGAGCAAAATGTTTTTTATCAACATTTTTATGCTAAATTTAAAAACATTTTTAAATTTTCCATAACTTTTGAGGTATAAAGTAAAGTTATATTTTTTTAATGAAAAGTCTAGTAGGCCTATTCTAAATTATATAGAATACCTAATAATACTCCTAATTGTTTATTTCAAGACTGACTTGTTTTGTTTACTCTTTTAGTTTAAAGAATAGAATTAGTAGGGGTGAACTGCATTATCGAATTAACTTTATCGATTTAACAATAAAAATAGCGCTGGTCGTGAAATAAAATTTTGAAGCGCAAGCCGTCGACTTTTACAACAACCATCAATCGAAAGTAATTTTTAACATAACAAACGGCCCGTGAAGAAGGTTCATATTCTTATAAGCACACTCTGGCGCGCTAGAAGCGCGTTAGATCCCTAAAATTTGTTTATCTTGATAGGCGTTGATCGAATACATTTTTAAATTTTGCTGCGATATCCAACGTGTCTGTCAATTTAACTATAAAAGCAAAGTTTTAGCTTCGTTCCTGAAGGTGCTTATGTCATCCGAAATACAATACAATGGAAAAGGAGAACTAAATTTTTTTACTTTTCTCGCAAAAAATTTAACGAAAATATCTTATTATGAATTTTACAGTAATCTCTCATTTAGCGCGATTTCGATTAACACGATTCTAGAATTAACGCGGTATACAAATTGATACTAAAGGAATAATATCGCACCTCCAATTTCAGTCAATTACGGCAAATTTATTAAGACAAGATAAAAATACAGTTTAAATTTAAATATTTTTTAAAAGAAATTACATTTTTAAACTGTAATAAATTAACTTATTATTTCAAACATTTTCATTATCATTGTCGTACTATAGTGCACTAAATAATCATAAAAACGTGTATTTTTCAAAACACTCAACGAATCATTCAAATCTTGATTGTATATTGTATTCGATTAGCGCGATTTCGATTAACGCGACGCTTGCCTTATACAAAAGGTTCTCAATCTTTTTTAAGCATCGACCTCTTATAAAAATATTCATCGAACAAACAGAATTCTTAGAGGGGGAATTATTCCTCTAAACAGGGTGTCCCAGATTATATTTCCAGCATGGGGATCTCGCTTATTATAAAAGATAAAGGTTTGTTTAAATTAGATGAATTATTCCCAAGTGAGGGAGGAGGTACAATCAATTTTTAAAAGTAGAAAATTTCTCGTACTTCAGGTGTTTGTTTATGTTCATATTGAGTAGAATTGACAGGTGTTTTCGTGTTGTCACCTCTTAAACTTCAAAATAACACTCAACGAGACTTCTGAATAATACGAAAGTTTTAAAATATACGAGGGTCGATCCAGAAATAAGGTTCCCATCAATTTTACAAATAGACAACATTGTTTATTCTTATAGAAATTTACATCGTTGGAAAGAAGAAACTTTGCTCTATTTCTCTACATAATCGCCATCTTTTTCTACGCATTTTTGTAGACGGTGTCGTAGAACTTCGCCGCCAACCCATCGAGGGAGCGTTTCACCTCTTCTTTGACGTCATCGCCGCTCTGGAAGCGTCGGCCACTCAAGTGTTCCTTTAACTTGGGGAACAAGTGATAATCACTAGGCGCGAGGTCCGGACTGTAAGGTGGGTGGGGCATGACAGTCAAAGAAGAGAAATTGGAGCACCGTCTACAAAAATGCGTAGAAAAAGATGGCGATTATGTAGAGAAATAGAGCAAAGTTTCTTCTTTCCGACGATGTAAATTTCTATGAGAATAAACAATGTTGTCTATTTGTAAAATTGATGGCAACCTTATTTCTGGATCGACCCTCGTATGTTATTAGTTTAAAAAAATTAAATGTAGTAATACGATATAGATTTTATTTAATCTATTTCCCAGTCGACCACTAATAGTTCATCGACTCCCTCATCCGATCTACAGGTTGATAGACCCTTTTTGAGTTTTCACCGATCCTTAGGGGGTCGATATCGGCCCCTTTGGAAACCCCTGCGTAATACTATAAAATACACTCTAGTAGAGGAGTTCCTACCACATTTCTCAATAATTTTAAACTATGACATGCTAATTAGTTATAGAACAGGTCCGATTGAAAATTGGACGAAGGATTAACATCATACGTTTCTGTATAATTTTAGAAATTGTCAAACATATTTTTTATTAATTTTAAATATCCCAAAAGATATATGTAACAACTATTTAAAAATTAATGTTATGAATTTGAAGGAATATAAATACAGTTTCAAGAATATTTCCAACTGAATGGCAACTACGTGAGTTTATATAAAATTTTTGAGAAGCAGTCTGTATCACTGCTGCAACATAACGAAATTCAGCTGTTTACCCTCGTCCTTTACCGTGTTATTTCACCGTGAACGCAGTTTTATGCTTTATTCATTTCTTGTAACTTTCCAGGTCTGTGAGGTGTACCTTGAATTATAATTAGATCTTTAACACCTTTTGAACCAAATAAATAATTTTATTTCTGCCGTTCGACATTGTAATCCATACCTACGTATAAATTTCATTTTTGCTAGAGTAAGACGTTATAAACTCGGTTGGTGGTACCGTTTGTTACTGCGCCACTATGTACGCAATAACTTTTTTAGGCAAATTTGTGGATGAACCAAAACAGAAGAAGACGCTTCGAAGTGATAGACGCCAAATAAAATATAAATTCAAAAAAAAACGCCTCGTGATAATGCAAATGCGTGATTTAAAACGCATATTTTAAAGGCCGATCATCTTTATATCGAGGCCCGGGTGCAACAATTTCTTTGGCGGCCCCTATAAAGATTTTTTAAAGAAAATGTTTAAGTTGAATTAATAATACAAATGTTAAGAAATACAATAATAAACAATAATATGAATTTCTTTTCCTCCTCCTTCTCTTCCTTCCCCCCTCCTCCTTCTACCCCTATCCCCCCTTTCCCCTTCGCCCTATTCACACACTTCCCCCATTCCCACTTCTCCTCATCCCTCATTTCTCCTTCCCTTCTGTCCCTTCCGACCCCTCTTGCCCCTCTTTCTCGTCCTTCTCCCTATTCCTCTGCCTCTTCCCCTTCCTCTTCCCCTTCCTCTTCCTCTTCCTCTTCCTCTTTTTAAGCGATGCAGCACTTTCAACTATTTTAAACATTTATTTTTTTTTAAATCACTAGAATTTTGTTTAAAAATTAGATCGACAATAGCTTAACACTTTGCGCTAGGTACATTTAAAAAATATTATGCAGTGTGTTTTTTACGCTTGGTCAAACTTGTGAAACTTTTAAACATCGATAACTCTATTTTTTTAAATACAACACCCTATATGTTTTACATAGTCTTGTAGAAAATTTGATTGTCTTTCAAAAACATTAACCATGTTTCATACCTAAAACTGATATTTTTCGAGATATCGCGATTTTATTGTAAATTATTAGGGCAACGTAATATTTTCGAGTTATTCCGACATCCAATATATCGGGTTGATGTTTCTACGGCGTGTTTAATACAAATAATTAGTTTTTATTACAACACAACAGAACCACAACAATTAAATTTATTTTTTATTTTTAGGTAAGACAACAGTTTCAAAACTTGGGCCCTAAACAGAATTAAGTCTCTTTTGTGGTATTGTAGACATGAGGTAGGTTTAAATTAATTTTAATTTACTAAACGTACGCTCTTTACTGGCCACAGTTAGCGGAAGTGTTCAATAAATTTTAAGTGCAACGCAAATATAAGAGAAAATTAATTGCATTATTATATAGTTTATCAATAATAATACCATGATTATTCTCTAGTATAAATTATAGCTTGTCTAATGGTTTAATTTCGAGTAGGAATTGTTCTTCCCTAATATATCTTATATCAAATAAACTTCGTAAATTCTTTATCTTCATTACAACGTCTGCCTTAAAATTTTTCTCAAAGTTTTACACATTCGAGAGAGCAAATTTCTTCAACCAAATAATGAAATATTTTATAATTTTTTTTAATTTCAGGAAATGATTTTAATTGTTCGTCTATTTAGGGAATCAAAGTGACGATCATGGGATAATACAGCGTTTCTCAAACTATGGATCGCGACCCAAAATTGGGTCGCGTAAAATTTTTATTGGGTTGCGAAACGGAAGTGTTTTGATAAAAATACAAAGAAAAATAAAATTTGAAATTTTTGTTTTAAACTGACATTTCTAAAGGTATTTTTTCAAAAATTTTCTTGCGGAGATGGAGACCCTCTTCCCTATGGGCCGTACTCTCATTTCTAGAAAATTATTTGGGTCGCGTGTTTAAAAGTTTGAAAAACGCTGGGATAATATATCACATGGTCATTCTAAGTTTCATCACTACCTATCTTATCGAAAAAACGTAACCTTTTACAGATACCATGGGTAGAATATTTCTCACTTCCACCTAGTTCTTAAAATATTTTTTTTGCCTTCCAATGGTTTTCAAATTTATTATTTCTTATATCTTGAAGTACGTTTTGAACTGATTTTATAAGTGAAAAATCTGATTGATTTTAATGTCGTCTTTAAAGCTAATAATTTATTATGATCTTTTGGTGTATTATCTGTATCAGTTTAAATTGCCTTTTTTTCGTTTTCAGTTTTAAAAACGACAGGGTTTGTACAACTTAAATGCAATGAATATTATATTGTCTTCTGTTTCTATACCCCTTTTTTACTCACTGTTTTAAACTACTCTTAGTTTTCGTTAAAGCTTCCTTTTTTAATTTTAAAAGTCGTCGTTACTTTGCACCCGATGAATATTTTCTTTCCGGTAGCACAAAATTTACAAAATTATTTAAATACAGACAATTTTGCCCCCCCCCCCTTCTTCCTTAGTAAGGAATTTTATGCAATTTTTATTTTTCGTAGTTCTTATATTAACTACATATATTAATGCATTATACGTTCTAAGAATAAGCTACAATTACAAATATTTTGAAATACAACGCTTTAGTCTCAGATATTGTGACGGTTTTCTAAGTTTAAAAATGATGAAGTTATGGCGATTTTCGAAATGTAGAAGTTTAATTTAATCGAGTTTTATGATAGTAGGACACAAATGCGCACATTTCTTAACTCTTAAATAACCAATTCATTCGTATATTATCGTTTCTAGTCCTCCTTTCAAACTGTTAAAGTTTAAAAATGTTTTAAAAATTAAAATAATTAGAATTAAAAAATTATATCTGCATAGTTAACTCTTAAGATAATTTTTAATAAATCGTGTAAGTTTATATGTATCGGCCACAAATAATGCAAGTTTAAGTTGCTTTTTGAGATGAGAGTAAATTTGTGTAGCATATCCTGTTTGCGCCTAAAATGATTTAAATACTTCTTGAAGTATTTCCCCATTAGTAAAAAATATGGGAATATAAATATCTCAGCTGACGGCTGTCTGGGTAAATTTACGACGGCGAATGTCAACTGAAACCAAAAGCAAGTCTTTGCTTCTACATATTTCAAGTTAACTTAGTTGGTGCGAGCAGAAATCTTGTGTGAAATTTGTATTTAAACAGACACATATGGCGCACACAGCTTCTGCGTCATGCATGTTCAATGTTAGTGATGAACTTTAAATCAAAGGAATGTAAGTAGCTTATGTCATACGCGTTTTAGCAGTCTTGCAATAAAGTAAGCAACACAGAGAGATGCAGTAACGGAGTCTAATTATCATCCGCCTAAATTCCGAAAGGCCGCAGTATTAGGAATCAATGTAACCCTAGTCTAACAGGTTTTACAACAGATATTTGACCAAAATGTTATCATCGTTTCGTCATAATTTACCGAGTGATTCTGTTTGACTGTCGCACCCCTATAACTTTGCTATATAAGGTTTGTTCCAACACGCGATTTAAAACCAATTAATGGATAAATACATGGACTGGTTTATTCGCATGCGTGAACTATGTACTAATAAATGTATTGGCCAGTATTAGCCGTTGTTGGAACACTTTTACGACTGACCCAACTGTAAATGACAGTTGTGTCTATTGGGTTCATAGAAATGTGCGCATTGCAAGGGTAGAGACCTTAAGAATCTAGTACTAAATAGGATTGGGAAGGCGATGCATAGCTACCTAAGCTTAAATTAGTTATGAACAACGCATGCGTGTAAAATCCAAGGGCTAGTACATCCCTTCATTCACGTACTGTTTTGACCGTGCACTGACTAGTTCATTTATTAATTGTATAACAAATGGAACAGCCGACTAACCGTCCGGTGAACTATCGTGCTGGACCGGGATATCGATACTGCGCAGAGAGAAGATAGTACATAGATCGTACTTGTTGGAACAAACCTATATTTTTATAAATCACGGAAAATTTCCCATAAAGCGACGTTTAAGTGGCTTTTTCTTACGATGGAATATATCAGGCATGTAATAGTCAACTTTTTTCCTTAAATTACCCAGTATAATTAAAAATTATGATAGGAACTTAATTTTAAATTTGATCATGCATTACAAACTTAAACATACACGCAGGAAAATTTTCGAGATAAATGAGTTTAAAAAGTATCTATTATTTTTCTATTTATGTGTATGTTGTTTTTAATGCATGGTCGGATCAAGAATTAAATTATCTATCAGAATAAATAAAAAAAGTATAATATGCAATTTCAAAAAACAGTTGACTTTCGCGGGTCTGATATATTTTATCGTAGAAAAAATATTTTAGCGTCATCGTGTAGAGAATTTTTAGCGTTTTACAAAAATATAAGGTTTATAGCGATTTCCTTTTAAAATAACAAAGCTAAAGGCGTGCAGAGCCGGATTTACACAATAAGGTGGACAAGCTTAAGCTTATAGTCTCTGATTTGCAAATATGTTTAATATTAAATTATGGTACCACATTTTTATTAAACTTTTTTTATTTCGTTAATTTTCTATTCAAGCTACAAACTCGAATAAAGCTTTTTCTTAAAGGGGCCCCAAAAAAAATCTAGCTTAGGACAGTGTTTCCCAAAGTGTGGTACGCGTACCACTGGGTGTACGGGAAGAGTTTTATTTATTTTATTTGTATTTTATTATGAATAAATTCTATTTTTCGTTTATTTTTATTTTTTTTAACGAGGGCTACTCAGTGTTACGAAAATTATAGAAGGGGTACACAGATGTCGAAAGGTTGGGAAACACTGGCTTAGGACCTCAGTCGTTTTAAATCCGGCCCTGTAGGGGTGCGACAGTCAAACTGAATCACCTGGTATAGAACAGTAGAAAACTTGTTGGTCAGTACCATATCTCAGCAAAATGTTATTGTCTTTATTGAAATATTTTTAAAAACATGCTTATTGTTATTAATAACAAGTTTAAACGATTAAACAGTATCGTTAATTAATGTTTTAAGGTAGAAATAATCTGTTTAAATTAACTTACTCTATGGTTGTTACCGTTTGCAAAGTACCAATGGTATTGGACCACCTTGTAAATCGCATTTAGCAGTCAGTGTATCTGTTGCAAGATATTTTAATAATTAAGATAATCGCGTCTGTTAATGTTCCAAACAAATCTTGTCAGAGCCGCAGATAAAGCTTACTAGCAAAACCTCTTAGCAGCTCATTGAATACGTTTTACTGAAAACGAAAGATTCGTTAACGTATCTTCCGACGATACATTTAGAAATGCTTTTGTCGTCTTTGTTTATGCCTGTTTGTAGGCAAAGAACTTGATTTTGAAAAAAGTTTATATTTTTTCTGAATAAAAAAACGTCGCACTGATTATAAAATATGAAAAAATTATTTATAACACCCGTTTATAATACTTTATATTTAAATAAAACTTTAAGAAAGTTAACAACAATGTATGTGGTTATGGTTAACTTTATTAGCACAGTTACGCCAAATTGCATAAGGCATTTTATGTCGTTTGTCAATTGTTGTTTCATGTTTTTGCAAAAAAAATGAAAAACAACATTTTTAAACACAAATATAATAAAAACGGTGTTATTAGAAATGCAGGGGCGTCGCTAATACTGAGCCAACAGGCACTGCCTAAGGGCGCCACTTCGCAGCTACGACAAAATTATTAATTTTAACAATTTATTGAAACGGAAAAAACTGAAAGAGTTGTCCGATTGTACATGCATTTTTTTGTTCGTTGGTTAATTTTGATGACAACACCGGAAAGGAGCGACATTAAAAAGTGTGCCCAAGGGCGGCACTTAGGTACCTCGCGACGACCAAGCAAAAATTTTAAAATAGGTATAGTCTTATGACTCAAATGAAATCACAGAATTTCAAAATCTTGTTCTTGAAACAACGAAAAAACTAAAAACCCTGCATATTGAATATTTGCATTTTTTGCGATATTAAGAAGATGCCATTTACAAATAGATAAAAATCTCATGTGCATTAAGAAAAACAAAAGGTTTACATAACCGCAAATGAAATGTGCCTGCGTTAAAAATTATATGTGCACTCTGGATGAAACGTAAATGTGGAATGAAAAGTATAAAACAAAAAAAACACAAAGTGATAAACATCAAACGATGTAATAATTTGATGAGTTTTTACTAAAGAACGCTCTAGAGACCTACATTGCAGTATATTTAAGAGCTGAGCTCTTCGAGTTACATTTTCAAAACTATATTATTAAAAAGAAAACGCGCGCCCTCTACCTTTTGTAATTACTTTAATTGCTTTTTGTTTATTCGTTTCAAATTTATCGAAGCTGTATTTAGCTAAAGTGTTTTTCAGTCCGTTTAGACTCGGTGATAAAGTGGATTTTTTTGTGGTGCCTCATTTTTCTTAATCAGGTTTCAGAGCACAATAATATTTTAATGCTTGAACAGTAAGTTTTATGAAAGTTTCTATAGTCTGGAATAGGTACTTACAGCATTTTTATGAGTCTGTAGTAACACTTCATTTTGTGAAATAAAAAAGTTGTTTGCTTCGCCTAGGTTTGCAAAATTTTTGAGTGTGACGGTTACTACCTCTTTTTTTTCCATCTGCCCAAACTGTGCGTAAGTCGTATTTTGTTAAGGCTTTCATTGTGTTTTTTTCGTAACATATTGAAATTCGAGTTTAAGCATGGGGATCTCGCTCATTATAATAGCTAGAATATACAGGGTGCGCCATTAGTGCGATAAAGTCCATTATTGCCTTAATGTCAACTTAATAAAAAAAAGTTTTTAATGAAACTTATAGTATTTCTACACGTGCCTGTTTTAAAATTAGTTTCAAGTATACAGGGTGTTTCATAAAAGTGGGGCGCCACTAAAGGTATTTTTTTTTTTAAATTGAACACCCAGTATATTTTGCATAATCGAATTTAGCAAGAAAATCTCCATATGACAGTATTTTGCTTTTTCATTTTTTTGCGACGTTGCCAATTTATCTCAAAAAATCTTTGAATTGCCAGAAAAACAGGGTACAATACTTGTCAAGAGCACAACGTTATGAGTAATAATTGGCAAATGATATTTTGCACAAACAAAGTCAAAAGGTGTAGTCATAGTCTAAATACATCAAAATCAATTTATATTATACAGGGTGTTTCTTATAGATGTGCCAACGTCCCAATTTTCAAACATCAATAACTTTATTTTTTCAAATGGAACACCCTGTATATTATTACGTCATTTTGTTGCATTTTTGTTTTTCTTCAACTTTTCTTAATACTTACCTATACCTAAAATGAATATTTTCTGAGATATTTATATTCAATTTATTCTTATAAGCGTTGTGTAGGAATTTCCTAGTTTTTTCGGAGTAGGCCCCGACTTTGACAATAGAAACAATAATTTCTGTAGTAACAAATGTCAGAGTAAATTGCTGTAAATTGTTAAAACATAAATAAATGAGTATAACATATTCATATGAATTTTCCAAAAAAAGAATTGATTGATACGGTCTATGTTCAGGGTGGCGTATTTTCGATGCCCATACAGGGGGGGTATCTCGGTAATTATCAGAGATTAAAAAAAACTAAGTACGTAGTCTCGATTTCTTTTTTCGAGAGGTATTTATTGTCGTAAACAGATTTTTGATATCTTTTTTAATTTTCGAAATATAGTCAAAAACCGATTTTTGTCAATTTTCAATTGTTAAATATCTCGCTTAAACAAAAAGATGAAGAAAAACTTTGGACATTTTTGCATAGTTTTTTGTCCTTAATAAGATAGCAATATTAATTTTTTTTTAACTCATACGAATATCGATATATTACACCTAACTTTCTTTTAAATAGCAACCATAAGCAAATCATATATTTTTGAAAAGCGCAAAAAGTAAGCTTTTGATGTATATCAAAGCCAACCATGGTGGCCATTTAAAATAAGAAAGTTAGGTGTAATGCCAATTATTATTCATAACGTTGTGCTCTTGACAAGTATTGTACCCTGTTTTTCTGGCAATTCAAAGATTTTTTGAGATAAATTGGCAACGTCGCAAAAAAATGAAAAAGCAAAATACTGTCATATGGAGATTTTCTTGCTAAATTCGATTATGCAAAAATATACTGGGTGTTCAATTTAAAAAAAAAACCCCTTAGTGGCGCCCCACTTTTATGAAACACCCTGTATACTTGAAACTAATTTCAAAACATGCACGTCTAGAAATATCAAGTTTCATTAAAAACTTTTTTTTATTAAGTTGACATTAAGGGCAATAATGGACTTTATCGCACTATTGGCGCACCCTGTAGGTTTAAATTTGGCAAAGTTGCTAAATTTGGTGCTCATTAATAATCCAAAGAGAAATTGGAAATATCTCAAACAGTATCCGAGAAAATTAGGAAAAACCCGGAAAATACGATTTTTAAAAATTGTTTTTCACTCCTTTGGAGTATAAAATACCCTGTAGTTTTATGTTGCAAAAAATAACCGAAATATGGCCAATGTTGTAAAAATTTCTTTATTGAAGATTGCCATGATTTCTTAAACAAGTGATGTTTACAATTATTAAGCAACTAAACGTAATTTCCGTTTCAAAACGTAGAACAATAAGTCCACCACTTTCGGTTTTTAATCGTATTAATAGTTAACGCAATTTTCCTTACAACGTTGGATATCACATGTTACCCATTACCCACCTTCGTTTCATTAACGAATTACATGATTAATTAATAATGCCGTTTAGTTACAGAACACGGTAACAGCTGTTGGAACCTTAATTAATAATCAATTGATTTTAATTGTGTATAAAATAGCACACAAGGAAGAAGTGAATTATTAAAACTGAATTAAATACATTCACGTCTGTTTTTTTAAATATTTTTTGGATCTTCATTGCGCTTTTTGCTTATATTTGAAAGGGGGAATTCGTTTGATGATTCTTTCTCTGGGTTTTATAATATGCTAGCTCTTAAGTAGAGTACTTTTAAAAAATTAATACAGTTGTAATTCAATGAAAGCCGATTTGGAAAGTAAATTACTTATATAGTAATATTTGATTAAATGGAAACTCAGTGCATAAAAGAGAAAGCATTATCATATTATGTACAAGTCGGATATACACAAAACAGCCGCTACGGTGCCGTTAGTCGTTGCTCCACTACACACACAAAAATGGTGGCGATCTAAAGTTGCTCGTGAGAAAAACGTTGTACACAACAAAATGCAGCAAGTTTTATGTAACAGTGCGTTTTTAGGAAGCTTAATTTTCGATATTTTGCGAAATCAAAGCTGCAACTTAGGGGAGACCGGGGATAAAAGTAACATTTTTTTGTTTTTATTTAATTTCTCATAGATTATTACAAATTTTTTACATCCAAATTGGTTTAATGATAGATTGGACATTTGTCTTGCTTCCAAGATATTTATTTCGTGTGTTTCGTAAAGCAACTGTTAGAAAAAAAATTTTTTTTTTGTAAGACAGCTGTTACTTTCAACCTCAACGTTGGGGCTAAAAGTAACAATGATTGGGGTAAGTTGTAACGGCAAAATAATTTACACAGCTCATAAGTAGTGAGTAAATATATTAGTATTCATCAACAAAATTAATATTTTATTCAAAAATACACATTAGCAAAATGAAAAAATAAAAAAAAATATCTTTGGTACAATACAAAATGATAAGTGAACAGTATGGCATACCAGGTAAGGGCGGTCCCAAATTATTAAATTTATACTGGATCATAATAACTGTTTGTTTTATTTTTAAAAAATCTAACCGCCCTTAAACTGACCGTCATTCATTAAATCAGTAAAAGAGGGTCAGGTTAAGTTGGGTTGGTTAAAGCTTTGTTTATATTAAGTTATAAATATTAAGGTAATAGAATAAAAACAATGGCGGCTGGTAGGAAAACCAAAAGTACCAGATCTTACCAATTTACATAGGTTTTATAATTTAAAATGCTTTTTAAGAAATGATTTAGCTTTACATACATTTCCATCATTAAACCGATATTATATACTGAGTTTTATAATTTAATAATTTGGGACTGCAGTTACCAGGTTTGCCAAGATTATAAGTACCTACATATTTAAAAATGTGAATCAAAAAGATACAACAAACTTGAAAATTATTCCGACAACTCTTGTATATTCTCATCTACAAAGAAAGCCACCAATTATGTGCTAAGAGTGAACATTTGCAAGTGAAAACATTAATTGGGGTTGGTTGTAACACTTTGTTACTTTTGACCCCAAGTGTACACAAAAAAATATTCAGGGAATCCACAATTAACCACGATTCTAACGTCAAATTCTATTGCATCCACCAATAGCCAACTAAATTTAGAACAAAATAATATAGGTACTTTTTTGTTCCTATTTTAGAGATCGCTTAAAAGTTACTCGACGGATGAGACAACGCAGTAACTTTTAGGCGGAAAATAGTGACTCTGGCTGGCAAAAAGTTAACCTCTATGACAGATGAAAACTAGCAATGTAGGTAGGGAGCTGGATGTAACTTAACATTGCCAAAGTGTTTAGGGCGATATAAAACAAAAATTAAAGAAACTATAGGCACTGTTACAACCTACCCGTGTTACTTTTATCCCCGGTCTCCCCTACTGCAGCCACTTGTGAGAGTTTTTTTTTTTTTAGGTCCTTTAAATATGCTTATCATCGGCGTTCGAAATACAAAAGCAATTACCCAGGTTTTGAGGAACTGGAAGTCTCATAATTAAAACAGCACACACATATCTGTAGATCTAAAATAAAATTAATCTATAGTATTTGCGAATTTGGTTTAGTTAAAAGGGAATTAAAATAATGTTCGAAAATGTGAAATTGTATGGGAAGCAAATCGAGGGACTTGACCGTATATTTGGCGATCCTTGAACGCATTCTTTGTACCTCATTACCTGCTAGATGGTTTATCTCGGAATTCCTCACAAATTACCTGCGATCCTAAATTCTACCCATAGTAACCGAATCCTTTATAGATTCAAATCTAGCGTTTCGTTGTGTTTAACTTGTGATAATTACAGTTATTCACTTTTTTTTTTTTAGATGAATCAATTCGTTGAAACTAATAATATTGAATGACTGTGGGATGATTAGAGAAGAAAAAAAACAGTCGTCTAGGTGTATGTTTTAACATGAAAAACATGGGGATCTCAGTAACCGTGATAGATAAAAGGATGGTTAAATTAGCAATAAAATGTGCTTTTACGTGCTTAGTAAAAATCGAATTTCTTGTTTTTTCTTTCAATTGTTTCAAAATTACTGCCGTCTACCATAACCTACTTGAAAATATTACGCTGTCTTAACATCGTAATAATTAATAATAAAGCCGCAATATGTAGGAAAATATTAATGGTAGCAACAAAACCAGCTTAATGTTTCTGAAGGACCATTAAATTTTCTATAACTGTTTATAAAAATGTAGTCTACTATGACATCTTAACAATTAAGCAGGCTGTTTCTAATTTTCACTATTGACAATAAATGCAATTTTAATTAATTTTTAAAATTTAAAATTAACGCTTTCAACTTTTTTAAGCCTATTATACAGGATCGTTTACTTTTTTGTAGCAGGACTTTAACAGTCGATACAAAAACTCATTTTAAAGAGAATATTCCATATCGACATGGGTCCATAAACGCTTCTTTTTAAAGATACAGTGTTGAAATTTTCGAAAAAAATATCGGTAATGTTTAACCGTTTCTTAACCAGTAAGATGTATTTGAACCAAATTTGGTATAAACTACCTCCTTACAGGTTACCACATTCGGTGAGAATGTCAAACCCCACAAGCAACTAGTGGCGGAGTTGTGGGGGTTCAGTTTCAATAAAACTAGTACGACCCTGTTTAAAATCAAAGTTGAACTTGTTTATGGGTAAAGCATTTTATTCTAAACAAAAAGGTTCTCCTGGCTTTTCTTCGTATCAACCACCGTTTGGCGCGAAATTGATTTATTTTACTATTCTCGGGAAATTTTGCTCATATCAAATTTCGCGCCAAACGGTGGTAGATACGAAGAAAAGTAAAGAGACATTTTTTGTTTAAAATAAAATTCTTTACCGAAAAACTTTGCTTTTAGACAGGGTCGTACTAATTTTTTATAAAATTTATTGAAACCGAACCCCCACAACTCCACCACTGGTTGTTTGTGGGGTTTGACAATCTCACCGAACGTGGTAACCTATAAGGGTGCTGTATACTAAATTTGGTTTAAATACATCTTACTGGTTGAGAAACGGTAAAACATTATCGATATTTTTTCGAAACTCTTTAAATAGAAGCGTTTATATACCCCTGTTGATATAGAATGTTCGCTTTAAAATGAGTTTTGTATCGATTGTTAAAATCCTGCTACAAACAAGTGGAGCATCCTGTAGAAAGGAGTACACGGTACAGTATACACATTTTCCGATATATTCTTACTAGCCACACTTTTTTGCTAATTTAATCATGCTTCTAGTTCTTACGGTTTCCGAAATCTCCATGTTCTATATACACCATGTACAGGGTGTTCCAAATTTGATGGGATTACATGGGTATCTCGCTTAATATTCAAAAGTTAATTACCAAAAATGTGCAGCTTTTTGAAACAAACTCAGAACCGTTTAGTATTCTATCAAATCCGGGTTTTAAGTTATTGGAAAAGAACTGTTTTTTTTATCTCATTTATAATGTGTCATATCTCCGTTATTGTTGTAAATATCGAAAAAAAATTAAAAAGATTATTTGTAGATATTTGTATGTAGCATTTGATGGTATTATAATATTTTTTTTACGCTCCCTGTTAAAAAGTTATGACAAAAACTTATTTTTTTTAATGGAAACTACGGTTGGGTATGACTCATTTAAATTCCTGTTTTCATTTCAAATATATAAGGGTTGATGTATTTATTTTCCATAATACGCAAATTTCAAAGGTTCGTTAATTTATTTTAACGATAAACATTATAAAAACAAAAAGTTGGCTGAGAGAGAAACAAGATTTGAACAAAAGATAAACAACAATATAGTCAGAATCAGCAGTTATGTAAAAAACATGAATACGATTTAATTGTGACGATCGACTGGGGAGCTAGAATGTATTGAAACCTAACTAACCATAAACGACAAAACTCAATCTTGTTTAAATAATCGTTGGGATTTTGTATCACATGAGTTTTATAAGGTTTTATACTTTGTTTATTTTTATGTTTTCATAGCCTATGTTATGTTTTTGTAATGTTTATCTTTAAAATACATTTAAAGACCTTTGTTACTTGCGTATTATTAAAAATAAATACATCAACCCTTATATACTTGGAATGAGAAAAAAATAGGGAATTTAAAGAAGTCACAGCCAACTATAGTTTCCATTTAAAAAAAGGTAAGTTTGTGTCATAACTGTTAAACGAGGAGCGTAAAAATTTTTTTTAGTACCATCTACAAATAATCTTCATTATATTTTTCGATATTTACAACAATAACGGAAATATGACACACAAATATGACAAAAAAAGTGTTTCGCTAATAACTCAAAAATGATAAAACTTTTTCGAAAACGGTTCTGAGTGTCTCAAAAAACTGCACATTTTTTGTAATTTAACCGTTCCTCTATCTTGAATATTAAACGAGATACTCATATAATCCCATCGAATTTGAATCACCCTGTACAGGAACAATCTAAATTTTAATAACTAATATTTAAAACGTGCAAATCACTTTTAGAAACTATGAAACCAATTTCCGATTTTTAGTTTACTTATTAATTTTACTTGGAATGTTAGTTATAGGTACTTGTGTTTACATATGGCCAAACACACAAAGACAGTTCAGTAGGTGGTTTTAAGCGTATCCAAGTTTTGTGATTTGGTTAATGTTCACGAAGAAATTAAGAAAAAAAAACGAATCTTTCATGGCAGAAATACGCGACAGTGTAAAATTTAATTACACCGGCGCTTTTGTTATTTTGTGTAACTTTTATGAGAGAACATTGTTAATTGGGCTAATTGCAAAGACTACGGGATATTTAAAATGCAAATTTAATTTGTAATAAAAGTTTACTGAATTTTCTGTTACTTTTCGTTGAAAAAATATTACAAATAAAATATCTACGCGCGTTATTACTTGTCTCAGTTTAACGTCTATTTAAACAAATTATTTATCTTCTAGTAAAAAGTGTTCTTGTTTTAAAATTAGTGAAGAGTATTTTTCACTTTGTGTGCGTTTATCAAATGAGTGCAAATCCCCTGGAAGTTTTATTTATTCGCGCGAAATAAAATCAATGGGATAAAGTTAAAATATGCACATTGACGTTTTAATCCGACGGTTTTGAAATAAATAACACCACAAGTTTGAAAACATGTTACAAATCGTTTTTTTTTTGCCGTTAAAAGATTCTGTGAGGTTGTTTACAATTTTGCTTCTACATATTTAAGTGACGTTTGTATTTCGTATCTTCTACGGAAAGTAAATCAATACACAGAAATGTAAAGATGAGTGCGGACCTGGTATTCTTACTAATCTAATAGACTTTATGAATGAATATTCTAGCCCACACACTATAAATTGTGTACATAATTTGTCACAAAATTTGCGTTTTATCGTTAACTATTAAACTGTATAAACTAACAGTAAATCTTCCAATATATCTCAGTTGCCAACATATGCGACT
Source organism: Elmis aenea (assembly GCA_947652605.1). Classification (NCBI taxonomy): domain Eukaryota; kingdom Metazoa; phylum Arthropoda; class Insecta; order Coleoptera; family Elmidae; genus Elmis; species Elmis aenea. Next base: position 24,210,459 of record OX393584.1, read on the forward strand.
AACTCGAGTAAATATCGTAGCAAACCGTTAAATTAATATTTAAATTTTTTTTATCGATAAGAAATATGATGGAAATATTTATATATTGTATTGTGTTTGTGTATGGTGGCTTTATAATTACATTTTGTTACAATGTGAGATATGCATTGCCAAATCATCGCTCTAATTGAACATCAAAGAAACATTTTATTACAAATATAAAATTTAATAGACTCAATCGACATGCTGACAACATAAGCAGACTCAGTTCAGTATACAAATAAAACAAAAATACTTGAATTTGTTTAAGTTTTAGCATACAGTGTGTACAAAAAGTTACGTAATGCGTCAATATTTCGTCTTGTAAACATGAAAACGGAAAAAGAGTTTTGAATAAAAGTTGTTTGTGGTTATTCGCTTCATTAGCTTTATTTATTTTTAACCAGGGTGGATAAAAATCATGATTTTTTTTAAAATCAAAAAAATCGATTTATTTGATTTAAATCAGATTTTTTGTTGATTTAAATCAGATTTTTTTGATTTAAATCAGATTTTTTTGATTTAAATCAAATGTACCATATTATCGAATTTAGTGACATATTCACATGCTATTTCTGTTTTGTGCTAATATATTTAATAACCAATATATTTAATTCATTGGTGAATTTTTGTCAAAATGAAAAATTAAATATAATGATTAAGAATTTTGAAAAAATCAGTGCTAAATGGTGATGTTTAATTAATTATATACAGGGTGTCATTAGTGTGGAATCGGTCGATTGTGGCTAAACGGCTTGAGATATGAAGTTGAATCAAATGCTATTTTATACGGTTTTTTCTAAACAACACAATAAAAATATTTTCAAATATACAGGGTGAGTCACCTTTCTGGAACTAATAGCAACTTTTATATTTCAAATACAACACCCAATTTTTTATTTAATATTTTTGACCGCCTTAATTTTAGCTTTGCATCAATATAAAATACTACAGGTTTTTATACGGCGTTGTAAAAAAAATTAGTTTTCTAAATTATTCAAGGTTTTAAGTCTTTATTTAAAAAATTCTCCTGAAGTTATTTTGAAGTACAGAGTTTCAATTTGGTATGGACATGCAGAAAAAATTTCTCTGTTCGCTCGATATGAAAAAGTTTGAATCACACATACAGGAGTGTTTATAAATAGGTGGCAACTTCCATGATTTTCAAAAGCTCGTAACTTGATTTTTTCAAATGCGAACCCCTGTATTTTTTTATGTCATCGAATTCGTCTTTAAAAGAGCTTCATATTTTGTTAAGTATGTCCTATACCTAAAACTCATACTTTTCGAGATATTCGACATTTTGCTTCAAATCGTTATTGAAGCAATAGAGTGCTGTGGAAATTGAAAAAACTGACTGTTCACTTCGCTAACGTCAAAAACTTGTCATTTATTTTTTAAATTATTGCATTTCCACAATGAATATTACTTTACAAGAGCAAATTGATATGGTTTATTCACCATTTCGTGTATTTAATTACTAATAATAGTAATACAATTTTGTTTTATTATAAATTAATATTATATTGTACTCATATAATCTGTGATTTAAATTGATAATTTTTTAAAAAAATCACTTGATTTAAATCATTGATTTTTTTTAAAAATCGCTTGATTTAAATCATGATTTAAATCGTGATTTAAATCAATTGATTTAAATCTGCTCAACCCTGTTTTTAACTATACAAAGTGTTTTGTTTTTGCGCACTGTAACATTGATTTTTTAAATAGAACACCCATTTTATTTTGTAATTTGAAGATGCAAAATTAAATTCTCTTTTAAAAGTGTATGAGGTTTTATGTGCCTAAAATCAATGATTATTAAGGTATTCAATTGTTTTTGAAAATATGCACAGGAATAAGGCCCTAGAAAAATATGTATATTTAACAGATAAGCAATGTCAGAGCGAATTCGTTTGATACTTTAGACTCTTTAGAGTTAACAATAGTGTCATAGTAGCTGCTAACTACATAAAAGTTTAAAATAATACACAGGGTGTTTCTTATGCACTAAAGTGTCTAATATCGTTCAGACATTAAATATTAATATTTTTCATGTTTCTATCAACATTAGAAAAAAAAACTTGAAAGGCTCAATAACAATTGATTTTAGTTACATAAAACCTCATAAATTTTTGAATAAAAATATAATTTAAAATCTAAAAACCGCTAAATATACAAGGTGTTTTATTCAAAGGAACAAAGTTACGTGTCGGTGCGCAATAACAAAACACTCTGTATAATCCTATATCTTATAATAAGCAATTAATAATAGCAAGAAAAACCAGGATAATATATGGATAAAAATGTCGGTATATTACAATACTGTGGAATACAAAAAATCCATTTTGTGGATTTTCAATTTTTTAATTTTTTTTAAAATTCTGTTACTTGATATTTTTGTCGTGACAAGGGGGCGGGTTTTCAGTGCAGCCAGGTCGGCTAGCCTGTTTTACCCTGTAACTTCGATAATAATTCTTTTTTTATGTGAATTTTTCATTGGGACTAGCGCTGGTGCTAGCACTGATTATTATATCTACTGCTCCTTCATTACCCCGAGATTTTAGCTTTTACCCCATTTGGGTATTTGGGTAGACTAAAAGTGCCGCCCCAAAAAAATCAAAGCCCATCAAACAAAAAAGCATGTAGTGTTCGAAGTGAACCTCTAATACTGTACACACTGTACAACAAAATGGTTATATACCTACGTTTAAAACTTGGTGAGATGAAATAAACGATAACCCTTTTTTAAGGTTTATTCATGTTGAAGCGGTGATTGGTGTATGTGCGCGGTGTCAGCACCGTTGCGACCGACGGCACATCCCACGTACACACCCTTCTAGTGCAGCATTGCAGAAGTGAAGTACAAAAATACATTAAACTCGACTTATCTCAGGTTCAACGGCGAAGCACGTTGTAAACGTTCTAGTGCAGATGCATTTGTTATTTGTTTCATTGTGAATTTTTTACTTAACGGCTGCTTTCATTGTTCAACCGAATTATTTGAAGAGACCTTGCTACATTACTAACAGCCCTCGCAGGTCTTAATGATACAAAAAGTTGTTGAGAAAAAAGTTTCATTGTCATTTTATGACCGGCCGTATTATAAATTAAGGAACGAAACGTTTAATAGACTGTAAGCTTGTTACAGTAGAATCTCGACTAACCGACACTCGCTTAACCGAGATTCCGCATTATCTGAGGTGAAATGTCGAAAAGTTTTACTTTGTCAGCAAAGAAAGACAAGAGTAAATGCAACCAAAAATAAAAGCTTTTAGTTGCATAATTTAAATGTCATTATGTTCCATAAGTTTTCACTATAGAATTGCAATAACCAAAATACATCACGACTAGAAATTGCAAACGTGGTAATGTTCCAAAACAAAGTAAATCAAAGATTAAGTTGGTGACCTTTGACGTCCAAGCACTTTCGAATGAGCCAAATAAATGATCATGGAATCCTTCTTAAGGTATCTATACAGATGTTATCACACGTGGATACGATTGCACGCTTTAGTAGGTACCTCGATAGTTACGAAGCAACTTTTAAGATGATCGACTTAGCCCACATAAAAAATCGAAAGGCGTTAGGTCTGGAGATGTAGGTGACCAATCAATAGGACCTCGCTTGAACGATTATTCAAGTTTAAAACAAAAAATAATACAAGGAAGCTGTTGTCTATGGATCCAGGCTTGTACTTATCTTGAAAAGTATTTTTTTTAAACATGGCATTTATGTTCGAAGCAACTAATTCCTATACAGGGCGTTTCTTAAATATTGCGAAAAAATTCGGGAGCTGATTCTTTATCGAAAATTAAGGGGGGACTTTTATATAAATTTTTTTCCTTAGACGTCTCCTTTCGGAGTTACACCCCCCTAAAGGGGAGAGGTAAAATCAGGTTTTTATTTTATTTCTCAAATTTGGACCGACGTTCATTATTTGTTTTTATTTTTATTAAACATTAATTTTTAATACATTTCCGTTAATAGTTATGGTATAATTTTTAAGATTTATTCTGTTTTTGTTCTGTTAAATAGACTGTTTGCTATAATTTGAATAAACTTTCAACTGATTTTTCTTAAAAATGTTTATGTATGCATACTTTTTAAATACATGGTCAGATTCAGAATTAAATTCTCTATCTGAATCAACAAAAAAATGTATACTATGTGATTTAATAAAAAACAGTTGCCTATCGCGGATTTGACACACGTCATCGTAGAGATGACAAATGCACATCATTTAATAGAGAATTTGTCGCCGTTTCCAAAAATATACAATTTATTTTCAATAATTAAAAAGTTATAGGGGTGCGACAGTCAAACTGAATCACCCGGTATATTATATTTTTTAATTGCAAAATTTTAACCCACCAAAAAGTTCTGATAAAAAAACCAACAGGGGTCGCACTTTTCAGTTCCCTGTGAAGGTGGAAGATGATTGAAAATATTACTATGGGAAACCTTTTAATAAGTATAAAACATCTACCAAATATCATTCTCCTACATTTATCCAAATTTAAGAAATAAAATAAAAACCCTATTTTACCGATCCCGTTTAGGAGGGTGTAACTCCGAAAGAAGACGTCTAGGGAAAATGTTTTTTTATGAAAGTCCTACACCTAACAGTAGAAGGACTCATGACTAAATAAAAAATAATAATGAAAGTCCCCCCTTAATTTTCGATAAGGAATCACCTCCTGAATTTTTTCGCAATATTTAAAGACAGTATTGATGATTGCTTAAAAAATTTACTTTGTTTCTGCAGTATAAATAAGTTTAATTAAAAATCAATAATTTTGATGAAAAGTCTCTAAAGGAAATGTCAGACCTTTCTTGAGATTCTCGTTTCTTCGTCGCCACCAATATTATTAGTTTATTGAATTATGATACATTAAATAATAAAGATATAAGATTTGCTTCTCGCTTAACATTTGTACAAGAGGATTTGCCTGGAAACGATAAGTGATTTTTAATTAAAATTATTTACATTAGTTAAACTAAAAATTCCAGAGGAATAAAACACCCTGTACATTAAATGGGGCGTCACTTAAAAAGCAGATCAAAAACGTCGTCGTTGATTAATTTTTACTTCCGTGAGTAATATAAAACAATAGTCAATAATTTAGTTCACAATAGCCTATTTCCTTTCAACTTTGACACTGTACAGTTTTAATTTTTTTGGTAATAACTTTCCGGAATTTATACGCGTTTTTATTAGCAAATGAGGCAAATTTCGTTTTTTAATTAAATTTCTGGTTTTTAAATAAAAATTGTATAATTATTATACAAAAATATCAATTTTAACAGGTGTGCCTGTGCATGTATAAATATTTGTTCGTTTTAACAAACTTTTGCATTTAAAAGTTATGTATACGTGATCAAGATCATAAAATAGTGCGATTTGACGTGTGAATCCCAACGTTGATATCAAACTTGCAAATTCCACTTATGCAACGCAATAGGTCATGGAAAAACCAGTTATTATTGCTTTATAATGTTAAGAGAAGATTTGCAGCATCCTGCTTACTCACATTCTTTGTATGCATGTATTAAAAAAAAGCCACAATATTAATGTTGTAACTCTCTCATTTTTATTGGATGATTGGTTTGATAGACAAAAAATTATTAAAACGAAACTTCGCTAAACAATTAATTTTTATCACTTTTTAGTAATTATTACGCCATTTTATTGATAAATGTTTACTTTAAAACCTCATTGTAGCTTGAATTTTATGATAAATCAAAATTTGCAAAAATATATTCACACTGTAATTTCCTCAATTTATGACAAATTGACCTTACACCTCACAGTAGGGTTCAAACTGCAAATCAACTTAAGTTTTCGGTGGCAGAATGTTCTATGTTGTCAACCTATTGAAATAATTAAAGGAAAACAGTAAACATGTTTCTACAGTATACTTTTTTGTGTCCTTTATTGAACCGTAGGCTGAACGCATATACCTAACAACGCTTAATTTTAAATAATTTTAGCGACATTTAAACATTGTCCAAATTACCTGATTCTGTTTTCGTGAAGTTATTTCAGTGCATAGAACAAAACTAAGACCCATAAATGTAAAAAAAATCGCTTTCAAGGCTCACCCTAGTATACATACTCGTGTCCGGAACATTCTTCGCCCACAATTCTTCGCCCACAATTCGTCGCCCACAATTCTTCGCCCACAATTCTTCGCCTCCACAATTCTTCGCCCACAATTCTTCGCCTACACAATTCTTCGCCGCCACAATTTTTCACCGCATACAAGTATATCACAATTTTTGTTTTTAAATGTGATTGTTTTTATTTATAACGTAATTTTTACAGATTATTTTACATTAGCCTAAAGTTGAAAATATCAGTTATTAAGTTCTTTCTCAATTTGTTATATTTTATATAATTTGTGATGTAAGATAAAAATAATAATAAATATTTAGCTTTCGTGTGGAACTTAAAAAAAAAGAAATATTTTGTATATAAAAAGATGTTTTATTTCATATTTCTGTTGTTGAACCATATTTTTTTCTCATAAATTCGTATGTAGACGTATAACAAAAATGTTATAACAAATTGGTTATCACAATAATTGATATTATTCTAGGAAATTAAAATTCAGTTATTAAGTTCTTTCTCAATTTGTTATATTTTATATAATTTGTGATGTAAGATAAAAATAATAATAAATATTTAGCTTTCGTGTGGAACTTAAAAAAAAAAAAAGAAATATTTTGTATATAAAAAGATGTTTCATTTCATATTTCTGTTGTTGAACCATATTTTTTTCTCATAAATTCGTATGTAGACGTATAACAAAAATGTTATAACAAATTGGTTATCACAAATTGATACTATTCTAGGAAAATAAAATTAACCCTACACCCTGTCATTAACAAACGTATATCTGCAAATTTTAGTATATACATATAGGTACATAGGTATTGGTATAGCTATTATCAGACGCAAATTAAGTAATAATATTCTTCTATAGATTTATTTTATCGTCCTGACAACTTTTACTAGCCTATCACAAAAAAAAACAAAGAAAAAGAGAATCCATCGCTGATTTTTTTTTTTTACTTTTATATCACAAAAATATTTGTTAATTTAATGTTTATTTATACTATAATAACATAAAAAAGATTAAAAATCACAACATACACTATTTATGTAGCAATTTTTAAACATACTATTAAAAGAAGAAGTATTAATATACAAGAAACAACTTTAGGCTAATGTAAAATAGCCTGTAAAAATTACGTTATAAATAAAAACAATCACATTTAAAAACAAAAATTGTGATATGCTTGTAAGCGGCGAAAAATTGTGGCGGCGAAGAATTGTGGGGGCGAAGAATTGTGTAGGCGAAGAATTGTGGGCGAAGAATTGTGGAGACGAAGAATTGTGGGCGAAGAATTGTGGGCGAAGAACTGTGGGCGAAGAATTGTGGGCGAAGAATGTTCCTAGGCCCATACATACTAGCGAACCCTTCGGGGTCCGCTAGACCCGCTTTGCGCGTAGAATTCTCTTTTTCGCGTAAAATTCTCTTTCCGAGTAGAAATCTCTGCTGCACGTATAATTCTTTTTCGCGCAGAATTCTCTTTGCGCAAAGAACTACCTTTCGTTTGATGCAAATCCCAAGTCTCTAAGAGGCTCCGTTCGCGAGATATATCGATTATAATATTCGTACTACTCGCGCTCTGCGTTCGTACCCAATGCTAGTATACATACCATGGCGGCAACTAACGGTACTGCTGCAGTGTCATAGTACAGTGACAAACTAAACTGAATTTTTTGCAAATTTCGAATTACATAGCTTCTCCGTATTTCACATTCTATTTTGATCTTTAAAATTTCGAATTTCCTAGGTTTTAAGATGAGCTAACTTAAAAAAAAGCTCCTTGGGTATATATCAGACATATTTACTGAACAATCTACGTCGTATCTAGTGTAACAGCCACGTATAAATTTAATCATGGTTGTATTACAAACTTCAAATATTTAGAACATCAACAGTTTTACTTTAAATAATATTTGCCACAAACTTTATACTAAGTATATAAATATACAGAAGTTGCGAAGAAGATAAATTAAGTTTTTTAAATACACAAAGAACGTGTTTAATAATTCGCGCTTTTTTAATCGTGCAAGATAAACAAAAAACGGCAATTTTTTGATCTTCGTATACTTAATGCGTAAATAGTTTTAAAGATAAACTTTGCCTGTTGATTAAATTATAAACTTGGACAGAAACAACATGTGAGGCCGCAGTTTATTTATTATTTATTTTTATAGTTGCTTTTTATCGCATGCGTTATTTTCTAGGCCACGTCCAACTTTTAAAACTTGTGGCATAATATGGCAGTTCCATTTTATATACAAGTGCAAATAACAGTATAAATTTTGCATGGATGACACAAATGTTGTTTATAATCTATCATAACCAAGACAATTTAAATCAAAGTAGTAGCAGTAGTAGTCTTTATTTGTTCTGAAAAGTCCAAAAAGGCGTAGAACATGTCACAATAATGATAATACACATATATACACACAAAATTATATTTACTTAAAAGAGTTTTTAAAGTAAGCGTCATTAGGGTATTCACTAACTCCATAATAAGCTTTAGAGATTAGGACATTTCTTAATCTCTTCTTCAAGTCGGGGGTGGGTAGATTTTTTATACTCTCAGGTGATGTGTTAAATTTGTTATACAGGGTGTCCCCATTATACACCGCCAAAAAGTAGGTGCATATTCCTGAGTGAAAATGATGACCATTTGTTAAATATTTTGTTATCCGAAAATGCTTCCTTTCAAAGTTAGAGACCTCCAAAGTTGCAAGAAAAAAAAATCAAAAAATCGATTACGTCCTAGCCGTTTAAGCTAGAGCTATCAAACTTGGCCGAAATGTGTAGGTGTTTCCCATTGACTTTGTGGGATAATTAGAAAGAAAACACGTAATTGGAAGTATGATTTACAGGCAGGTCATCCGCTTACCATCTTCAGAATTTTTTTCTCTGGGATAAAATAGAAAATGTCATTCGTCCATAAGAAAGTACGACTTAGGAGGAAAAAATTCGTCCCTCTTTGTTTTTTGCTGTAAACGTAGCCGTTTTCGAGAAAATTAGCGCTAAAGATGCATCGACAAACTCTGTTTATACACCTCAAATATTTTTTTTTACTAAACTTAGTTGGCTAATGTCATGCTTGACTTGAGGCTTGTTCATAATAAACTAAGTGAATACAAGCTAATACAAGTTTGTGTCTGACATTTAAAAAAAAAAGGTTAGGTTATGAACAAGCCTTAAGTCAAGCATGACATTAGCCAACTGAGTTTAGTAAAAAAAATATTTGAGGTGTATAAACAGAGTTTGTCGATACATCTTTGGCGCTAATTTTCTCGAAAACGGCTTCGTTTACAGCAAAACACAGAGGGACGAATTTTTTCCTCTTAAGTCGTACTTTCTTATGGACGAATGACACTTTCAATTTTATTCCAGAGAAAAAAATTCTGAAGATGGTAAGCGGATGACCTGCCTGTAAATCATACTTCCAATTACGTGTTTTCTTTCTAATTATCCCACAAAGTCAATGGGAAACACCTACACATTTCGGCCAAGTTTGATAGCTCTAGCTTAAACGGCTAGGACGTAATCGATTTTTTTTTCTTGCAACTTTGGAGGTCTCTAACTTTGAAAGGAAGCATTTTCGGATAACAAAATATTTGACAAATGATCATCATTTTCACTCAAGAATATGCACCTACTTTTTGGCGGTGTATAATGGGGACACCCTGTATATTGCAATAATTATAGAGGCAACCTTTTTTTTTGAATATAGGTATATTTGAAGCAATCGGGCTTTAGATTTTTTTTATGTCGGGTATTGGCTGCATGGTTTCTTATATTCACTTCGAACAGATCAAAATTATTTCTTACGAAAAGGATGGCTTCGAGAATGAATAAACCGTAAAAAGTTCATATTTCTTTGTCACGAAAAGTGTCTTTACAGTGATCTCGGTAGTTTAGACCAAAAATAATTCTTATACATCGCTTTTGTATAATAAAGAGGCGTTCAGAGTCACTAGCGTTACCCTAAAAAATTACAGCATAGCGTAACGTAGATGCAGTTTTGGCCACGTTTGTACTGACCAATTTCGTTATATTAAATAATTAATGCCAAGTTGAACTTCATTCTTAAATTTAGAATTAAATTTTTAATTAGTTACCAAATAACAGTTAATTGCACATTATTTGCTTATGTTTATATCAAAAAGTTCGTTGATGAAAAGAAGATTGTCAGATTTCAGAAACTGATATAATTACAACAACATATTAAGGTTAATTAGACGTAAATTACTTCTAACTTTGTAAGTTATTCGCGAGGCATATTTAATGTTATTCGTTTATTGCCTAAAAGTTAGTCCCATTTCTGGTCTTGCACGTCAAAGAGGCAAGAAAATGAAATGTAATGAGAAAACAGAATGGTGTAACTAAGTATTAGACTTGTTGGTTGCGAAACTCTTAAATAGCAGCGGAGAAACGCGAAAGACGGAGACGGAGACTGGTAAAATGGATGGTATAGATAAAAGGGGTAATAACACCGCAAAATACAAGACTTAATTAAGGGACTTTTGCGATCCTAGCACGCTTCACTTTCCTGGAAGTGTTTTGGCCATTGCTTATTCGCGTAGATCAACTACAAATCAACGATCGGGGGGTTTACTTTGGCGATTTTATTATTGAAATATCGCATGTTTGCGTATGAATTATCATTAAAACAGCAATAACTCAAGCATATTAGTCTTAAACGTAAAACATTTTGCATGTGTTTTTTAAGACATTTAAATAATTATCCACAAAAAAAAATAAAAGAATACAAGGCGTTCCATTAAAAAAAAGTGACTTATTCATGTAAAAAATGTATCTTAACGGACAGAACTAAACAGACATCCTGTGATTTTTTTCAATTGTTCAACTATTCAGAAGCCACTATGAGAGTATTTTTAGTAAAATATTTTACACTGGCCTTGTTAAACCGGTAAATATAAATATTTTGTTAAAGATTTGTATCCGTCAATATTTTTAAAAAACGTTATTAACACAAAAACGCTTAATTTTAGGTACAAAAAAACCTCATAAATTTAAAAAAAAATTTAATCTGTAAAGTGTAAAATATTGTATTTAAAGTGAAAAAGTTACATATCGATTAAATCGCTACGCAGAAGCAAAATAATCGATATATCTGAAGATAATTTTATGTTGTCATGATTTCCAACAAACTTGATATTTTTTTTTTAAATTTGGACAATAAACCAGATATGGAGGACATACACACAAGGTGGACAGTGTCCATAGGGCTGCAGCAGTAATGTGATTTTTTAACCCCGTTCATACTTGGTTACATTTTTTGCTACAGCCCCCTCCATTGCAAGTTCTTACGAGCCGCCAATGGTGGACACCCTATACAAGGTGGTGCTTTTTTCGATGCCCACCATTGCTATCTTGGAAACGGTAAGAGATACAAGGTCGGTTAAATTAGAGAAAAGTTGCACATTTTTATGGCCATTAAGAATCTGAAAAGAAATCCTGGATATTTTGATTCGTTTTTGATTTATTACAAAAAAACTGAAAAATGTGATTTTAGAAAAATATTATTATCTTCCCTGCCATTGACGCTATTTCATTTAAACTTGGTAACTGTATGTTTTTTACCGTCCTGGGTTTGATGACGTCAACAGAAATTTTCTAAGCCTTCTAGATTTCAAGTTGCGATAGTCAACTTTTTTATTTCTTATGGCCGCCGTATTGGATTTTTACACCATCAGACAGACAAAAAAATTAGCTTTTCAGATTAGTAACCAACATACCTTTTTTCTTTCAAAAAACTTGTTGAAATTTTAAAATTTGTATAAATAATCTATAAAATCGTTCTGAAAAACAATTGAAATTATAATATAAATAAAAGTGACATAACATTTTATAGGTCTAATAAAATAACGAAATGACAATAAATTTAAAACACCAGATAAATAATTATTTAAATTGTTTAAAGTGCGCGCCGTTATGTATGATGTAGTGGTTAGTCCTCAAATTCATTTCGTCCACTGCCTTTAGGATAGTTTGTCTCGAAATAGAGTCGAAAGCATTTTTGATTTTACGGCGAAGAAGTTCAATATTTTCCGCTAGGGTTGCATAAACAACATCAATGTAAAAGTAATCCATAGGCGTTAAACATGGCGATCGCGGAGGCCAATGAACAGGACCAAACGTACCAAGTCATGAATTTTGAAAGCGTGTACATCTAAACTAAATTAATATCCTTTTACAATGCGGGCGTTTTGAGGACCAGCTCCTTCTTGCTGAAACTACTGATGATTTTGAATTGTTATCAATGGCAATTCGCCTAACATATCTTCTGAATATATTTCCAACAATCTTAATTTCGTTATCATTAGACCAATAAAATGTTCTGTAGCTTTTATTTATATCATTGTTTCAATTGTTTTTCAGAGCATTCACGATTTTATAAATTATTTACACAAATTTTAAAATTTCAACAAATTTAGATTCTTAATCGCCATAAAAATGTGCAACTTTTCTCTAATTTAACCGACCTTGTATCTCTTACCGTTTCCAAGATAGCAATGGTGAGCATCGAAAAAAGCACCACCCTGTATACTATGGTAAGCCATTAATATCTGAAACATTTAAATGTTTATAAATTAGAACCTCACTAATTTCGCTGATACCCGTTATATTTTATGGGATATTTAGAAACAATTTAGGTGAACTTCCCTTACACATTTTGCAAAGTGTATTCACAAAATTAAAACTTTTATAGCTGCAAAAAATCTTGGTATAAATTGAGATTCACTGCGAAACGGTAGGGTTGTCTGAACACGAAAACTTGCAAAAAGTCGTTATTCATATCGTAGCATGGAACGCGGAAAAGTTTAAATCGAATTATAACCGAGATAACAAAGAAAAACATTTGTATGCATTAACGAAATTCAATGGTGGTCATACACAGGTACAAGCAGTAAACTAAAATATAAAAAAGAAAAATGCGATACAGCATTTTATCACACTAAACGAAAACACTATAAAGCAGTTATTTGCACACAAAGTAAACTTTGAAACATTGTAGCTTTTTTCTATCCAAGCGAAACAAACTCAGTTTTACGATGTTCACTAAATACTTGCACCTCATGCAAGGGGTGTCTTATATTAGATGGAATAAAAGGTAATTAGGTATTATTATGGATATAAATCAGTTGTTAAATTTTGCGACGCATCCTCGTTTAATTTACGTTAATATCAAATTGTTTTAAACAGCAACTAAATCGGTACAAAGAAAATCCTTAGGAATGTAAAAAATTTAAAAATCAATTACTTGTGGTTTGTATTACGATATACAGGGTGTCCCCATTATACACGGCAAAAAAGTATGTGCATATTCCTGAGTGAAAATGATGACCATTTGTCAAATATTTTTTTATCCGAAAATGCTTCCTTTCAAAGTTAGAGACCTCCAAAGTTGCAAGAAAAAAAATTCAAAAAATCGATTACGTCCTAGCCGTTTAAGCTAGAGCTATCAAACTTGGCCGAAATGTTTGGGTGTTTCCCATTGACTTTGTGGGATAATTAGAAAGAAAACACGTAATTGGAAGTATGATATACAGGCAGGTCATCCGCTTACCATCTTCAGAATTTTTTTCTCTGGAATAAAATTGAAAATGTCATTCGTCCATAAGAAAGTACGACTTAAGAGGAAAAAATTCGTTCCTCTTTGTTTTTTGCTGTAAACGTAGCCGTTTTCGAGAAAATTAGCGCTAAAGATGCATCGACAAACTCTGTTTATACACCTCAAATATTTTTTTTAACGAAACTTAGTTGGCTAATGTCATGCTTGACTTAAGGCTTGTTCATATAAAGTAAGTGAATGTCGGCTTTCGTTTAGAGTATACAAGTTTGTGTATGACATATTTAGAAAAAGGTTAGGTTATGAACAAGCCTTAAGTCAAGCATGACATTAGCCAACTAAATTTAGTAAAAAAAATATTTGAGCTGTATAAACAGAGTTTGTCGATGCATCTTTAGCGCTAATTTTCCGAAAACGGCTACGTTTACAGCAAAAAACAAAGAGGGACGAATTTTTTCCTCTTAAGTCGTACTTTCTTATGGACGAATGACATTTTCAATTTTATTCCAGAGAAAAAAATTCTGAAGATGGTAAGCGGATAACCTGACTATAAATCATACTTCCAATTACGTGTTTTCTTTCTAATTATCCCACAAAGTCAATGGGAAACACCCAAACATTTCGGCCAAGTTTGATAGCTCTAGCTTAAACGGCTAGGACGTAATCGATTTTTTGAATTTTTTTTCTTGCAACTTTGGAGGTCTCTAACTTTGAAAGGAAGCATTTTCGGATAACAAAATATTTGACAAATGGTCATCATTTTCACTCAGGAATATGCACATACTTTTTTGCCGTGTATAATGGGGACACCCTGTATAGAACAGACTAATCTAAACATTGGGACTCGTGTGAAGCAGCACAAACTTAAACCAAACAAACTAATCAGCACTAGAGGAACTCAAAATATTTAATAGACTTGATAAAGTAAAAATATACAATAAATAATAGGACCGTAATAAAAACCACTAAATGTTCTTGGCATAAAAATGCTTCTTTAAATTGACAGTGTGGCTTTATTTTCAGGAAGTATGTAATTTGTATAATAATTTACATCCTATTGGCAGCCAATAAAACGTGCCTTGTTTTTAACACTTTATGACCATATCATGTGGTACCTATAATCCAATATAAAAAAGTTCAAAAATTCTTAGGATAAAGGTAAAATTATAACTTTCTTGTTTTTTTTTCAATTAAATGTTCTAAAATTATCGGTGTCTACCTTCGTAACCCATTTGAAGATATTGCGTTGCCCCAATAATTAACAACAAAATTGCGATATTTCGGAAAATATAAATTTAAGGTGTAAAACAAGGTTAATGTTACTGAAGGAAAATAACATTTTCATAACTCTGTGTAAAAAGATATAGGGTATTGTGTTGAAGAAGAACGAGCTATTAATGTTGAAGTTTCACAAGTTTGGGGAAGTGTAAGAAACGCCCTGTATAATATATTTAAAATGTAGCTAGTGCAAAGTATTAAATAATCTATTGTTAGTCTAACTTTTAAATGAATTTCTAGTGCCTTTTCAAAGTTTTTGAATGTTAAAAATTGTTGTCACTCAAATTTTTTATAAAAATGTAAATTTCACGAAAACAATTGACTTTTGGCCAATACAATATAAAGCGCATTTTTTTAAGTAAATTTGGACAGAAACCAAAATTATAAAAATACACAGGTTGTTCTATTTAAAATTTCAACGTTTGGGTCCATTTTCGATTGAAGTATTTAATCTGAAACATACATAATGATCAGATACCAAAATTCATTGTAATATCTTCATGGTATTCTAGATATTTGCCTGTTTCCATACTTTGGCGCTGCACTATATATTTTAAGGACCGCTGACCTATTTTTAATTAATTTTTTAATTATAAAAATTCATTACAATAAATTAATATTTACATCAAAATGATAATCGCCATTACGTATGAGTATATAAATAACTAAGATTGCTGGTGTCAAAGAGACGAGAGTTTCGAAACTAGTTAAGCATTTCTACAGGAGATTCTCACAAATAATATGAGTGAGTTCCATTAGGTTTCTAAAAACAATTTACTTCGTTTTCACGGCCGTTATAAACAAATGTTTGTAAAAAGAATATGTTTCCGCGAATATCTTCGAATACAATTACTCTAGGGCAATATAATTTCATGTTCAATGCAGTTTTATGAGTGCTTTTGACGTTATGTCGATAGGAGAGGTGAATATACATGTATTCGTTAGGTTGGATATTGAATTTTCACCTTAAAAGAACCAATAAGACACAAGTTTAAACATTAAAAATGTATCATCCCATAGGATCTGTACGAGAAACCTTCATATATTATAAACTTGAAAAACCATGAGTAAATATTGATGAGCGCTGTGTGTTGTACAGAATTTATTTAATCAAATTTGGCTAGAGCTCGTGGTTTAAAAGGACACGTGCATTACGTTCTCGAGTCCGTCACATGGATAGGAAAACTGTGGCTAGAGTGGACATCTCTCCGAGTTTCACGCGGAGACTTTTGACATCATTTCTACAAAAATTTTACTGTACAGTTTTTAACTTTGGTAAAAACCGCGCGCCAAGGTTACAAAATTATGTCAGAGCCAAAAACCGCCGTTTCGAGCGATTATCAAACGCGCGCGGATTTGTGACGGAGTAACTTCAGTTATTCGCATTGTGGCAGTGCGGAGAAGAAATTCGGATTGCCTATTAAACAAAATGCCACGGCGATGGGCGTCCGCAGAAAATTATCCAGGGGGAGGCAAAGCTTGCAAAGAAATGCATTAAAATATTAAAACGAACTTTTAACTTGATCCTTTTTCATTTGGTCATTATTGGAGTACTCGATTTCAGGCAGGGGCAAGTGCCCCGTTTGCCCTTCCCTGTGGACGCCCATAGCCACGGCACTAGAGCAGCGATTCTTAATCGGGGAGGCGCAAAAAATTAGTTTTTCAAATTTTAAATTTTTGTTGGTACATTGTTGCATTATAATCAGGTAAAGTTGCCAGAGTGGTCAAATAATTCAGTTTTAAATTCTAAGTGATAAAATTAACGATAGGGTTTTCGAAACATTAAATTAATTTTTTTTCTTCAGATTTTTTGAAATTATAATCAGCAAATAAACACCATTGTTTTAAAATAAATCCTAATGATTATTGTGTTACTGCAAAATATGGGGTCGCAAAATATTATAAGATATCTAGGGGGTCGCGACTATTGAAAGGTTAAGAACCACTGCGCTTGAGAACAATAAAAACGCTAATTTCACGTATGACGTATTTTTGAAACTCGTGTGAATGGTCAGAAATGTTCTGTGAAATAGAACATTTCTGTATACTATCTTTGGCAAAAGGTTTGTGTCCTCGCTCAAAATTAATAATTACATTTTTTTATTAATTGAAATGAGTTGTGCTATTTTTTGTGCATTGTCTAAATTACGTGTTGGGGGCAATGCCGTTTACAGAAAATTTGGGCCCCGAGGAAGCAATAGACAACGGGCCCCCCTTTCCTCTAAGAAAGGCACAAATTTAAGACTCGCATTTTGATATAGACAATGTAATGCTGTATTAAAAATACGACAAAAAACAGTAAAAGCAAAGTGTTTAATATAATATAACAACCCAAGAAGTCTTTAAAGTTGTTCGGCTGTGGCAACTTTTTTTTTCTTTCTCTTTTTTTTTCATTTCTTTTTCGAGATCCAGATTCAGGATGATAATGTTCCATCTTAATTTTGTATAAATAAAATTTTATTCATTATTCGTTAATAATAATAATAATCTGTTATTAAATGAAACAAAATAATACATAAATAGTGATTAACATAATAAATAATGTAATCAGGGCTGTCGCGAGGTATGTGCCGCCGTCAGTTAAACTTTTCCATGCCGTCAAAATTTACTAACGAACAAAACATTTTCATATACTTTTTTATTTAAAAAAAATGTTTTTAGATTATCACACAACTCTTTCAATTTTTGTTTTCAATTGTTGTAATTAATAATTTCACCGCCCCTACGAAGTGCTGCCTTAGTGCAGTGATTTCCAACCTGTGGAATGCGCCCCCCTAGGGGGGCGCGCAGCTTTTACCAAAATATCATTTTTCAATTTAACGAAACAAAAAGAACTTTATTTATACAGAATATGGTATACTGTTTTTTAGCCCATTAAATAATTATTATATCATGAGGGATGGAGATACAAAAAGGTTGGAAACCACTGCCTTAGTGCTAGCGAGTAGCGACGCCCCTGAACGTATTAAGTTAAATAATAATATTTCTTAAAATCAGCGCTCCCACAACACTGCGACTCGAGTGTGAATTAGAAGAAAAGGACGTGTCACTCCATACGATTTTCAGATATTAAGAAATATGCAAAAAAATTATATTTTATTCGTCGCGGTTCTGAAAACTTTTAGCAGCATTTGTAAACAAAACATAGTGTACTGGCTCGAATCCGGGCCCCCTTTGTAATACCGGGCCCCGAAATTAGTTTCGTCTTTCTCCCCTGTGATAGGTCCTGTGTGAGAGCTATATTGTGTATAGGGTTTGTCGGTTTTAAAAATCGGTTTTGAAAAACCGGTTTTTTTGAAAAAAATTATGTATTCGAAAAACCGGTTTTTTAAACTAAAAAACCGGTTTTAAGCCTAGATTAGACACGTATAAAAAATAAATATGTACATAAAAATCTGTACACTTCTGCTTCATTTGCAAAATCCAAAAAACATTGTTACAAAAAAATCAAACGTATTTCCGCTGGCTTCAAGAACCGATATAATCAAGTTTTCGGAAAAAATGTTATCTAGAATTTACCCAAATTCTGCTATAGAATTGGAAACAAATTTCGATGAAGATGAAGATATTATTAAGGGTTTTTGGATTTGCTGTTTTTGTTAAAGGTTCCTCGATAAATCTAAGAATTGATTTCTCCATCTCTTCTTTAAAGACATTGTTCTTTTCATTAAAGGCAGAATTTGCAGTATTTGAATCAACTAATAAAAGAATAAAGAATTTGGGCACACTGTTTGAAGCTTTAAAAACAGTAAGACCCAGCTCAATAGTCAGCGAACCAGTGTTTTCTGTATCTGGTCATTTTGTATCTCAAATACGAACCAGATTAAGTCATGATTACGTAAATGTTTTGTGTTTTTAAAATCATGTTTTCTAAAGAAAAAAGCAAATTTAAAAAAAAATGCTATTTATGGTTTGTTGGAAGTTTAGAATTTAATTTTTATTTGTTATCTAATTATTTGGTTTTATTTGAAATTTGTTTTATATTTTATAAAATTATGAAATATAAATTATTTCATTACGTTTTAATTGTTTTTTTAAAACTATTCGAAACCGGTTTTAACCGGTTTTTTGGAGAAACTGGTATTCGAAAACCGGTTTTTCAAAAGTCGGTTTTTGTATAAACCCTAATTGTGTACAGTCTCCCAACTTAAAATCAAATTTGTACCATAATAAAAGTTTTTATCAGCACAAAACTAGCACAAATTATTTCAATTTTAAAAAAGGTTTTATATTAAATGTGGGGGGGGGCAGAGGACAGGCCTAATATTAAATGCTTGGTGAGTATTGCATTTTTATTCAACATCATTTTTACGAAACGAATTTTACTAAATGTCATTTAAACAACTTTTTAAGAAATATCATGAAGAAAATGTTTGTTTACTGAAATGCAAGGGTTGAAAACGACGCATTATAATTTTTAGTTTTTTGAATTCATTGGAGTTTTATGAAAGTTTAAGCACATTGTGGATTGAAGTGGTTAAGACTTCGTTAGTATATTTTAATCGTACACTTTTTCCATCTCCGGGTTAAGCTAACTTAACACGTTAAGCGCCATTTGTATCCATATGGATACAAATCATTTTGGCCCGATGGGCCACCTGTATCCATTTGGATACAACAGTCTACATTTAGATTCGGCTGCCTGTATTCTTAAACATATATGTGTATTACATATAACTATACCAGAAAAGGTTTAAGTATGGCCCGGTGGACCAGAAAACCTTAGTGGCCATCGATTTTTTTACTCACATTGGTATTAAAAAAAAAGTTTTATGATACAAATTTATTCATACGAAAATCAAATTAAAAACTTATAATTGTCAAAAATAAAAGCACATAAATGATATAAAAATAAAACTATATAATTGAGCTTTTCTTCATAAGACATAATGTAAATATGAACACTTTATTTTAGGAAATCTTTTACCGTTAGGGGTTAATTAATCCTGTAACTATTTAATTATTTGTTTACCTGCTACCATCGGATTATAATAGTTAGCAAGTAGGTAGTAGAGTGCAAGTTTTTACGAGTATATACATACTTGTATTCGACAAGATACAGTGGTGAAACACTATTTTCTTCCCCATGGGCCGCCTGTATCCAAATGGATACAAATCAATTTTTGTTTAAAAACGGGTTAAAATGTTATTATTTTGTTGTGATTTTTTTTTATACTTATTACTTAAGGGCAATTTAGAAACGTTAATTTAAAAAAAAATATTGGTGGCCAGAAAAACCTACTTTTTTAACATGGTGGCGCTTAACGTGTTAAACAGTGGTCACTGGTCACTTTATGTGTATGGCACCAGCTAGTTCAACTATTAAAGAAAATAGTGCATTTGCACTTGACAAATGCATCTCCCCGATAATGCGACATACTTGAAGCGGCAATGTTTCATCCTAATCTTGCTTTAAATTACACGCCATTATGTTAAACCTTGGGGCTAACAAATTCTTACAAATAATTAGAAAATGAGCGCCACGTTATTCTTCTTGGCCACCGGAACAACCGCACTTTATAAACGATTCCTTCGTACTGAAGTTACTACGGTAACCATCGTGAAATGTATGCAGTTGCACTTTACTATTTTGTCCCCTAACGTCTGCAAATAGCGTGTTTCAAAATATCTTGCCGAATACTTTAAAAACGTAATCGAGTTCAATCACCTTTCCGATAGTGTCTCGGCGGAAATTCTGACGAGATTTTATCACCATGTTGTTTAAAAACGTATTAAGCGACGTTGCAGCGCATGCTGATCAGTTTTTTTTATCACTTATTTTCTGTAGTAGGTACTAATAAAAACCTAGGATCGTGCATAAAAAAACGGATCTGTCAATAATTTCCATCTTAATAGTGAAACGAAAAAATGCGAACAATTTTAAAATTTAGGACAATAATTCTCCAACAGTTTTTCGCAATGATTAATCATATATATCGCTTCGTTTTGCTGTCAGTTGTTTCATTAAACATGGTATTGACATCCGAAAATCAATTTATTGGTGTTCTCGTTGTAATTTAACAAACGCTCCAACGCGGTGCCAAATATTGAAAACATAAGCACGTTAAATATATCACTTTTGAATTAATATCGTTTGTTATTTTTAATTATTTCAATTTAAAACACCTGTAGCAACTTTCAAACGAGCGTCGTATTTGTTTTTACAATTCAAGTTATCATTTGTTTTTGTAATTAACATACAAGGTTTATGATTCACTATAGAGAAGATAGTGACCTCGGAAACCACAGTGTGTTCGAAAAGTCGACACACCTATAGACAATGTAATACTTTTTTTTAATGCCATAGGTACACAGGGTGTCCCAGATTACATTTCCAGCATGGGAACTCGCTTATCATAAGAGGTTTGTTGAAATTAAATGAATGATTCCCAAGTGTGAGAAGAGCTACAATAAATGAAAAGATAAAATTTCTCGTACTTCAGATGTTATAGCAAAAAAATGAAAATTTTGAATTTCTTTTTTCTCTCATAACTTTTTCATTTTAATCATTAGATCAATTTTATTAGTACTTTCTAACGGTTATTTTTAATGGAGATCGTAACTGTTATTTTAGATTTTTTTTTATCACTTGCCATTTTTGAGATATTACCTCTAATTTCGTTTTTTCTTATGGGCCGCGAAGTTGGCTATGGAATACTTGTGCTTTTTTTCTCTTTTAAATGAGATATTACTTGCTATTTCTATTTTGATAAATAAGTCACAAAACGAAGATAAATCGTATTTTACCCATCACTTATCAAGCTATCTATGAAAATAAAATAAAAACAACTAATTAAATGTCAAATGATAGTTACTATTTGTGCGGTATCATTTATAAGAATTTCATAGTATTGTTATGTAATTCGAAAGTCTTTGTAGCAAATTTGTTATCATATAATAATGGGCACATTTACAACTAATTAAAAATTTTATATGTTGAAATGCTACATTCTTTGCCAAAGAAACTGTAAAAACAGATAATTCTAATTCTTTGTTTTTTTTCTAAATTTTTGGTTGGTTTCTCGAAGAAACCATATTCGTTAAAATTTATTTCAAAATTTCTGTAATTACGCACCCTTCGTTGCCTTCTCTCGGGATATATCTCTGAGTATATTCGCTCAGCTTCTCCACAGTTATTATGGTAATGAATATAGCATCTCAACATGTCAAAATTTTGGCTATTTTTAAATGTATCTCGAAAATTATAGCAGTTTAAAAAATCTAAAATAATGGTTACATTCTACATAAAAAAGTTTTTTCAAAAGGTACAAATAAAATTGATTTAAAGATTTAGACAAAAAACTTATGGGAGAAAAGAAATTCGACGTTTTCATATTTTTTGCTATAACATCTGAAGCACGAGAAATGTTGTACTTTTAAAAGTTGATTGTGGCTACTCTTAAACTAAAGAATAATTCATCTGATTTAAACAAACCTGTATCTCTTATAATAAGCGAGATCCCCATGCTGGAAATGTAATCTGGGACGCCCTGTATACAATATTTGTGTCACTTACCAATTACAAAATATGTTCGCTCAAAATGCTACCACATGCCCATGACCTTTAGCACTGCCAAATGACCAATTCAAAATGTCCCGTTTTATTTATTTACTTTATTTATTTATAGTAGATGTATAGATACTTATCGAACATCCTGTGTAAAAAATAAAACTATGGTTAAACTAGTAAAGAAACGTATATCTACGTGCTTTGTAAGAATGTAAACTAAAATTTTTAACTTTGTGCCTGTGTTTCCGAAATATCCTGAAAAATCTGAACAACTTCCACACAATTATATTTAAATTTCATATTATTAACAGCATTTGAAATTCGGTGTTCACCGTTTAGACAAAGATATGCACGTAAAAGTGATACAGTTGTTGCATGGTTCTGATATATTGAAAAACAAATGAGTTACGAGAATATCCAATATTTTATCTTAACGCTTTATCTCGAATCCGGATTTAGATATTTGAATACCGTTTTCACTGTTAGATTGCTCCCATAAATCTAAGTTGATAATGTGCTATGATATTTTTTTGTAACTTCGAGATATCGTTTTCTATAAATGCAACCCAAACTGGAACATCCTGTATATATTTATATACATTTAGAATTTGACAACCATTGTATTCACCAATGTTCGACAATAAAAATAAAATGAAACATGGTGCCCAGAAGAATTAAAAAAGTTTACGATCGCATCTCAAAAACTAAGCAAACTGCCAATTTTTACAGCTACATTCGACTAAGGTATTACTTAAACAACGATGAACACCAAATTTTGAATGTTTACTGTTCATAAAAAAAAGTCAACAATAAAATTTTTAATCGATTATTTAAAACTTTTTCAGGATTATTCATTTTACATTTTTAGCAAGCACATAACACTTTTTGCCAATGTAACCATCTTTTTATCTCTAATTGCTTCCTATATCTTGTTTTTCATCATGAATCATGCATCCATGAGAAAAATTTACTGACATAATTTTGTGGTTGAAGACTAAAATAATTTTTAATGTCTGCATATAATATGTCAAACGCAATAAGCCAAGTTACCACAAAAAAATTTACAATCATAACCTCTTTATATTGAACTGCTCGTTCTTTATATTCGGAAATAAAATAAAAATCATTTAACCGACTGGTTTTTGCAAACGAGCAAACGACATTAATAATAACTCTTCAGCGAGTTTTTTTTACAAACTCTGTCATTTATACACCATAAACATTTGATAAATTGCTGTGTTTCAAACGTTAAGTTAAATTTAGAATTATATTTTGTAAATATTATGGTTAATTTTGCAAGGAACCCAATTTTAAAAATTCATAAAGCTAATTTGTATATCTTCGATATTTTGGTTTTACGACTTTTGCTAGTGAAACTGAAATTTTTACATAGACACTTTACCTATTATAGATAATATTTTCCGAGAATATTAAAAACAAAGTTAACTGTTACGCTTAAACATTTTAACCAGCAAAATTAATACCTCACTAGCATTTAATTTTAAACTTGTTTTCACAAAATTACTCTTGCTAACCTGTTCTATCGTAGCTGTAATTAAGAATTACAAGTGACAAAACCTATTCACCCCAACAAGTAACTTGATACAATTTAAATTAACCTAAACTTTGATCAATTTGGATACGGGAAGTGGATTATCCTCTGTTAAAAGGGATGAAGTAGGGTTTAGAAATAATTAGCGGTCAATTCATGAAACTGAATTACCCAAAGAGAAATCTTATTAGTAGACCTAAGGTTTTTAATCCTTTAAAGCCTCCTTCAAATTTATTTCTTTGAAACAATTATACAGCATGCTGGAAAATTGGAATCGAGACTGATTTTAGTACAGGGGTGATATTCAAAATATTTTATCAACACTACGATTAGGTGCGTACTGGTAGGACCACGAGATATCACAATGTCCAAATTATTTAAAATACGAACTAGCGTTTGTATGGAGGTAGCACTGGTTCAAAATAAAAATAAAAAAACTGTTTTATGGAGTGAGCTTAATCGTCTGTTAAGTTTGTCGTTAGACTGGTTAATGTTATGGTGACAATTGGCACAGATCATATAGTGAAAAACAATATTTTACTCAAAACAATTGAAGTATTTTAAATTCAACGACAAGAACCTCTAACCTCTAAGGTTCGATTGCATAAAAGCTAAACCTGTGATTGAACCACGTTAAGCCTAAAACTAGGCAATACCAGCGCGCTATGATATGTGTCAGCCAACACTATAAAAATTCTAGGTTAAACCGAAAATTCCTATGCGTATAACGTATTTATTTCGCACTAAACTTCACTTAAGCGCTTCTAAATTCTAACCCGTCGACGACCATGGGTTAACCCTGGTTCAGTTTTGTATTTTAACAAAATTTATATAAAAATAGACTCGTTAAGTTAACATTTATTTATTGTGGTACTTGTACAACCGTGTTTTGTTGTTATTTACAGTCAACGAATCTTAAACTAAGGATTTTTTTTAATTTAAATATTGTTACTAGTCTAGGGAGACTAACCTACAATTTTACTCTAAAATTCTTAAAGACTAGGTATTTTTCCATTGGTGTTTCTTAGTTTCTAACATAAACACAAGTTTGTCGTGTTACGCACAGGTTCACTATGCTCTGCTTTAGCACTGTATCGCGACATACACTACACCAGTTCAAAACGTTTGATCTTCTTGAGCCTTCTTTTCAAACCAGCGTTATCTAGGAGCTGCAGCACCTTGGTGTTGCCATGGGAGTAAAGTCTTCCCTCGTGCTTTTCTGCGAACTTTTTGATCTCTTCTTCTCTGACGGTTGGGATCTTCAGATCTCTGTGTAGATTGTCATTCTGATAGTACCATGGAGCATCGACAATGCCTCGGAGCACTCTATTTTGAAAGACCTGAATCTTATGTATGTTGCTTTTGGCTCAACATCCCCAGAGCTGAACTCCATAAGTCCAGACTGGCTTTAGGATTTGTTTGTACAGTAGTATCTTATTATGCACAGACAATTATGATTTTCTTCCAATCAGAAAGTATATTTTTTTTGTATTTAAGGTCAAGTTCTTTTTTTCTTTATGTGTTCTGTCCATCAAAGACCAATATCCAGATTCGCTCCCAAGCATTTTGCTGTATCGTAATGTGGGATTTCGGCATTGTTTATTGATATCGGGAATTGTTCATTTTGCTTGTAGGCAAAGTCAATATGCGCTGATTTACTCTCCACCTCTTAGTCCAATCAGTTACTCTGTTGCATACTTCTTGAAGTTTAGCAGCTGTTTCTACATTGTCATTACCAATTGCCAAGATTGTCAGCAAAAGTTGCACTTGTGGCGTTTTGAATCTGTGGAATGTCGCAAGTGTACAGCAAGTATAAAATAGGTCCCAAAACACTACTTTGTGGTACTCCTGCATTTATATTTCTCATGTTCAAGTACTCTCTCTCTCTCTCTTGCTTGACACGAAAAATTCGATCGGATATGTAAAATTTTAATATTTTGGCAACATGTTCTTCAGCTTTTTTTCTAGCCCTTCATGCCAGACTTTGTCAAACGCCTGGACTACATCTAGCAATATGGCTAAGTATATTTTCTTTTCTTCATACGCTTTTTCAATGATGTCCGTTATTCGATGAACCTGATCGATTGTCGAGTGCGTGTTCCTAAATCCAAACTGGTGATTAGGAATTAGATTCTTGTTTTCAATAATTGGTTTTAATCGCTTCAGAAACAGTTTTTCGAATAATTTTGACACTATATTAAGCAAATTAATTTACTTTAAGGAATATTTGGTAAATACACAATAAATAACTTAATAAGTTACGTACTTTTATAAAGGGTGTTGTAGTTTAATATTATGGATCGTATATATCAAAAAATTATTTCAATTGACAAACAAAAAACCAAATTTGATTCAGTCGGAATTCGATACCGCGCCTCTTTAATGGCCAACAAAAAAAAAAAGATCACATACATCGACGTATTACAAAACTAGATTAACTGAAAAATTCTTTATTACAAAAAGAATACTGACTTTTCTTCATACTGTTGTTAAATCATTTACAAATTGTAAATATTTCATTGAATTTTTTTAATGTTTACATGTATAAAAATCTAATTAAACGACATATTAACTTATTTATTTAATTATTTTCTTTCTTTCTTTATACAAAAATTAATTTTGTGTTGTGTAGATCAGTGGTCTCCAAAGTGAGGTGCTCGCACCGCCGGGGTGCGCGAGTTAATTTCTGGTGTGCGCGAGATATTTTTTAATTAATTAATATTTCTTTTTACACAGCATAATTTAAAGAATTTTGTAAAAAAAACGTTTGTGATTTTTTATTCTGGGGTGCGTGTAGATTCTCTGACATTTAAGTAAGGGTGCGCGACCAATAAAGTTTGGAGACCGCTGGTGTAGATAATGAAATCTGGTACGTCGATGATCATCTATTACAATAATCTTGATACATTAATAATAGATTTTGGTGTTCATTAAAACTATGGTCCCTTTATGTTTTTTCTTCTTCTTCTTATTAATCGGTTTCTCTTGTACCTTTCGGTATCGAGGTTTGCTTTTCTATTTCTGTAATAAGTTTCTCCACTCCTGCCTATCGTTAGCTAATTGTGGCACATCTCTCCAGCTGACTCCTTTTTCTTCTAGTCTCTGCCTCACTTCTTTTTCCCAATTTATTCTTGGTCTTCCTCTATTTCTTTTTTCCTCTATCTGCATTTTCCATTCTATTTTCGCGTATAATTTTATTTAGAAGTCAATAATTAGCGACACTGAAAGAGATGTTTATATATTATATGGTGATATTCTGATATTAATAATACATGTATAACTTCATCAAAGGCGACTTTACTTTTCATCACTATTAATTATCATGTTACTTTTTCTTGCTTCATAAAATGTTTTCAAAATGGCACCATTCCTTCTTTGATCTCAGGTACTTATGTGCGGCAGTATATTGTTTATTTATTTGCAATAAATATGGTTCATAGCCATTAAAGGTGTGATAAACAATACTCATTTTCAAATTAAACGTATTTAACGCTTGTCCCATTCTACATATTTATTCCTACAAAATAAATTGTGAGGGATAACGGTAATAAGTAGTATTTAACATCGTTTGATTGTTTCAGTTAACCTAACCCACAAATGACATGCGGTCAGATACAGTTGCAGTAGAATACGCATGCGCCCATGCCAAAAACACGCCCATGCTAAAATAGGACGCATTTAGAGCATGCAGTAATTTCGTACGAATTTTTGGTTCAAGATTTGTAATTTCTGATTGACACCGTACTAGAAAATCGTAAACGATTTTCTTAAACGAAAAAATAGTATAGTATAAAACAGACTTAAGAAACCTAAATACATGTTTACATCACAACGTTTCTCCGAATTGTTATACAAAAATGAACGCACACCTTAGGTTTAAGTTAAACTGAACGTCAATAAGTGTTTTGTGTTGGGCATAAAGGCTTACAAATATTTTATCATCATGATTCGAAAATCTGATTTGTGTAAACAATGAACCAAATCTGAATTCAAGAATTGATTGACAAGGCATTGTATTCCCTAGGTAACCTTTTAATTTAATCTCGAACGTAGATCGATGCGATTCAAATCTAGACTCCAGTCAATGCAAAATGGATATTTGTGCATGTGTACGCGTGTTAAATCGTCTGGCTTGTTTTGTATAAACTGTATACGCTAACACAATTTATATAAAATTTCATACAAATTTGCTTTCATAAATCAGTGTCCGCTCAAGGCAGCTTTGTATATTTTTGGGATTATATTAGCGACTACATTCAAATAAAATTTTGTATTTAATTGACATAATAACTCTGTCTTTTTGGTACATTTGTCATTGTTATCTGCATTTAGTTTAATTGCTTATATTTATTTTAAATTCTGGACATAAATGGTAATGACTTTTGATTAGTATCTGGTTCCATTTGTAATAATAATAATAATAATAATAATTTATTAGTCTTTCAGATCAGTTTTTACACATGATATAGGACAAGTCAAAATACAGTTAATACACTTTAAAATCAATAAGACATGTATACAACCAGACGAACAAAAAAAAAAACAAATTTTTTTGTTGACCTTGCTAGAATTTACAATTATATTAAAATAAAATAGTATATTTGGTTTAATAGCCCTATACAGGCAAATTGATACACAGGGTGTTTTTTATATTGCGAAAAAATTGGGAGGTGATTCCTTATCATAAATTAAGGGTGGTCTTTCCTATAAATTTTTTTCCTTAAACGTCTCCTTCCGGAGTTACACCCCCTGAAGGGGAGCGGTAAAATTAGGTTTCTATTTTATTTCTCAAATTTGGATATATGTAGGAGAATGATATTTAGCAGATGTTTTATACTTATTAAAAGGTTTCCCATAGTAATATTTTCAATCATCTCCCACCTGCACAGGGGGCTGAAAAGTGCGACCCCTGTTGTTTTCTTTTTATTAGAACTTTTTGGTGGGTTACAATTTTGTAATTGAAAACACCTTTTTTGAAAGCTTGATTTATTTAGAAACTTTTTTTATTCTTTAGTTTTTCTCGTAAAACCTACAGTTTTTAAGTAAAAAATAAAATAAGTAAACATGAACCATCAAATATTCCAATATAAAACGATTAATTTTGGTGGTTGCCATGGTTGGTTTATGTTCATATTGGGTAGAATTGACGGGCGTTTGCGCGTTGTCGCCGCGTAAACGTCAAAATGAATTACACCCGTCAATTCTACCCAATATGAACATAAACAAACCATGGTAACCACCAAAATGAATCGTTTTATATTGGAATATTTCATGGAGCATATTTATTATTTTTCTACTCAAAAATGTAAGTTTTACGAGAAAAACTAAAGAATAAAAAAATGTTTCCAAATAAATTGAGCTTGAAAAAAAAGTTTTTATTTGCAAAATTTTAAAGTTCTGATTTAAAAAAAAACAATAGGGGTCGCACTTTTCAGCCCCCCGTGAAGGTAGGAGATGATTGAAAATATTACTATGGGAAACCTTTTCATAAATATAAAACATCTACCAAATATCATTCTCCTGCATTCATCCAAATTGGAGAAATAAAATAAAAACCTAATTTTACCGCTCCCCTTTAGGAGGGTGTAACTCCGAAAGGAGACGTCTAAGGAAAAAAGAACTATATGAAGACCCCCCTTAATTTTCGATAAGGAATCACCTCCTAAATTTTGGCAATATTTAAGAAACCCACTGTATAAACATTATATATTATTATAAGCGATAGAGCGTAGGTTTTCACTTGGCAATTTTGTTAAAACCTGTGCTTTGATAAAATATTAAAAAATGTAAAAAAATTATTTCCGGTTTCATCATTGTAACTTTTTTATGAATTTGCTAAATAAAAGTATTTTTAAATGATTATTTACAGGAAAAAACTAAACTGAATGGTTATAAAAATTGCGTTCAATAAATTATTTTGAAGTAGATCCCTATTTTTTTTTTTTTTTTTTAAATGTATAAATGTGCAGTTATTTCAGCTGTTCTTCAGCCTGAAATCCAGCAAACCACCTAATAAAATTCTTCGTACTATAAAATCTATTAATATTTTGAGTCGGCTTATATTATACGTATAAATCTGTTTACTGTTAATAAATATTGTAAACTCTACTCTATCGCCTTAAATTTTAGCAAAACAATTACTAATACAGTTTTTCTTTTTTAATTTCAGGTGAGCATCAATTATTTCTTGCCTTTATTTACCGTTTGCAACATATGACGTAGTAAGTATTAATTTAGTTTTTAAATTGGTAATAAACGTGAAAAAATTAAATGCATAGAATCTATTGCAGTAAAACGTCGAATATCCGAACGTCAATAATCTGAACCTTGTCCCAAAACAAAATATTATTATTATCTTTAGCTGCTGTATGGACTATGGATTATAATTTATTATAGACCTAATATCCCCCTTTATCTGTATAAAATGGGGATATTAACTTATGAACTGATATATTTTATTAACCAAACCGACCCTGGTCAAATTAATTCGGATAATTGATATTCTACTATACACAGCTATGCAAGAAACAAAACTTGTTCTGTGAAAAATCCAATTTTTTAGTAAAAACCTAATATTTTTAGTTTCTTTATCCAACGATGTTGTAACATTTAGCGATAGTGGTGCTAAATTTTGAAAATATGTTAAGGTCCAAGGAATGCAGCAACCACACTGTTCGTATTTATAAATTAGGGTCTATCCCGGTGCAGTAAATTTCACTATCTTCTTTGCTTTACACTTTTATTTATTGGGTAGACATGAGTACGAATTTAAATGACTATATTATATAATTTTACGCTGTTCGCAGTTTTTCGCGAAATGTTTTAAATACTGCTCTCATTTTCAAACAAAAACCGATTTAATCCTAATCCCTTTAAATGAGATATACAAATTTGGTTAAATTAATTTAAAATGCACTTCGAGAACTACCACTAAACACAATTAAAATTTTCGCATTTTGCATAATTATCGTAAAAGGATTTTTTTTTTTAAAGGGCATTTTTTTTTAAACTAACAACATGTAATCATACAGCATGAATGCTCGGTCGCATGGTTCAGGCTTATATTGAAACCATTATTCTCTTTGAATTTTGAAGCACTTTTACACTCGCCGTATTCTCCAGACCTTGCGTCATTTGATTTCTATCTGTTTTGCTAGCGGCAAAATTAATTGAATGAAGACATTTACGGTCTAGTAAAGTCGTGAGAGTGTTTGAACATTTTTCAACCCAAAAAATATTTCTTTAAACTTGATATAGAAAGTTATCAAATAGAGAAAATGACAGAGAACTTTTGAAATACATTTTTTACAAATAACGTGAAAACTTAATTTGCAGCCTAATTGATAAGCGACGTCGACAATTTATTGATCAGGGTAGAAATGTCTGTATGTACGTATCTCTATAAAACATGCATCTGTAGAGGTAAATAATGATCTTTGCGGTGACATTTGCATCTTGGTTCAATCCAACAACGAGCATTTCAGCTGTGTAATTCATACGAGACACGCCCTTATCTAAAATTAACTGTTGTAGGTGATTACACAAACCTAAGGGACCGAAATTTATCTGACCTACTTGGTATCTCAATAATCTGGCATTTTCCTAACTCATTAAAACGTAAACTAATGTTTGTTTTTACATTTACTGAACACTCAAAATTTCTACGTGATGGCACGTTTTGAAGTTCCGTGAACTTATGCAAAGAAGTCACCCGTGGTCACCACGTATCCTCGATACGCCTATGTGAAAGAGAAATCGCTTTTTTTTTACGTTGGTTTCAAAATTGGGTGCCATGAGATTGTTGCGGTTGAGCCTTAGAAGATGTTTAAATGAAAATACAGGGTGGTCCACATAGAAGGGCCACTATTGGGATCTCGGTAACGGTAAGAGCTACAAAGAAGGTTTAAATTAGTCAAATTGTTCCATTTTCGTACATCTATTCAATGATGCTTTAATGTTTTTAAAAATTTCCATGGCACGCTGGATAATAAACAAAAACCAAAATAAGCATTTTTTTAAATCGTTAATAATAACTCGGTTGTACTTGATGGTACAAAAATATTTTTGGGGAAAAAGTTGTAGATATTTTTACGCACTATAAAATGAAAACATTCATTTGTTTCAATATTGTTTAAATTCTTAGATAAATTATAAACTTGCATTTTTAAATGGAAACCATCGTTGGCTATGACCTTATAAAAAAGCATATTTTTTCCTCTTTTCAATAGTATAAGGTTAATATATTTATTTTGATATTTAGGCTTAAAAAAAAATCATCAAAAAGTTCCCTACGACAGTGGTTCTTAACCTTTTAGTAGTCGCGGCCCCCTAAATATCCTAAAATATTTTCGCGGCCCCCTAGTTTGTAGTAACAAAAATATTACGATTTATTTAAGAAGATAATCTCTCCGATGGTTCGAGTACAATAAGGAGCAAACCATATTTTTTTTAAGATTTCAATATTTTAAAAAGTAAAATCGTTTTATAAATTTCTCCCGGCCCCTCTTAAAATCTTTCACGGCCCCCCGGTTAAAAATTGCTGCCCTACAAAGCTAAAGAGTGCCGTGAAACAAAAGACAATACAGTTTTGTCATTTAAAGCAAATTTTAACTACTAATATAAAAGTAAATCATTAAATCAAAAATAAACCAAAATTAATTGATTTTTAAAAAACAGCTTTTTGTCTAATCTTTAAATATTTTGTTTAAATATTCGATTTAAAAAAATGCAAATATCATGTTATTCCTTGAAAAAATGCGTAAAATAAATTGGTTATGAAAGTAATTCCGTAAAATGTACTTTAAAGTTGACTTTTGTATTGTTGTTTTGTATAAATATTTTGATTTAGATAGCCTAGTAAATAAAAGAAGCTGTAGGTACCATAATCATAAGACGAAAAGCTGCTTTTTAAAAATTAATAAATTTTGGTTTATTTTTGATTCAATGTTTTACATTTATATTACCTACCTAAAATTTGCGCTAAAAGAGAGAACTAAATTGTCTTTTGTTGCATGGCACTCTTTAGCTTCGTAGGGGACTTTTTGGTGAATTTGTTTTTGCCTAAATATCAAAATAAATATATTAAACCTTATATTATTGAAAAGAGGAAAAAAGTGCTTTTTTATGAGGTCATAGCCAACTATGGCTTCCATTTAAAAGATGCAAGTTTGTAATTTATCTAAGAATTTAAACAATATTGAAACAAATGAATGTTTTTATTATATAGTGCGTAAAAAAATCTACAACTGTTTCCCCAAAAATATTTTTGTATAACCGATTTGTTAGCGATTTTCAAAAAATGCCTATTTTGATTTTTGTTTATTATCTAGCGTGCCATGGAAATTTTTAAAACATTAAAGCATTACTGAATAGGTCTCAGAAGGGAAACAATTTGTCTAATCTAAACTTCTTTGTAGCTCTTACCGTTTACGAGATCCCAGTAGTGGTTCTTTTATGTGGACCACCCTGTATATTACTACTAAAATATTTTTAATATACTCCGACTATATTATTTTTGTTTGTATTAGTGTTCGTTTGCCTATACACAATCTATCATCGGAAATAACTATGTATCATAAAACAATGGAAGGAAGAATCTCTCATCACGGTTTGCCGGAAGGAGCTGTAGCCAACCTTCGACTTTAAAATTAATGATTCGTCTTTACGATAATCTTGGGCAAAACCGAGACCCAAGCCGCTCAAAACTGTTTTTAATCAAAACTTTTAAAGAATCCCATCCACCAAAACACTGTACTCAATTAATCTTTGATTTTAGTTGTTTTATTTGTAACAAGACCGCCATAAACAACATCATAAACAAAATATTTTCCGTACGTCCCAATTCAATGTGACTACATGGGCAACACGCTTATTATGAAAGATAAAGAAATGAAGAAATTAGCAGAAATGTGCAGTTTTTCTAGCCAAATTCTGAACTGTTTGAAACTATTTTCTACCATTTTTAGTTTTTGACTTCTTTTTGATTAAGTATTTTTTAGTCAAACTAATAATGTGTAATATCCCCGTTAATTATTGTAGATATCGAAACAGTTTATTCGGGTTTTGGTTATTTCGGTTTTTATCGCAAAATTAAATGTAATGACGCAAATGGATTTTTTTATTTGCCAGTTTTCAAGTTTAAAGCAAACCTATGTCTTACTAAATGGCTATCACAATTTGGAATGTAATTTTTTTTTAAATTTTAAATATACAGGATGTTTGAAATTCGAGTTTAAGCATGGGGATCTCGCTTATTATAAAAGCTAGAATATAGATTTAAACTTGGCAAAATTGCTACATTCGGTTCTCATTGATAATCCGAAGAGAAATTGCAAAATCTCAAACAGTATCCGAGAAAATTAGAAAAAAACGGACAATACCATTTTCTTAATCATCTATAACCCCTTTGGATTTTAAAATATTTCAAATGTGTAAAAACATTTCCCATGCTACTTTTTTAGCCGAACTGGATGGTAACAACTAATTTTTTTTACGTTGATTCGTTTTTGTTTTATGACAACCAACTTTATTTTTTCTCATGGGTGCAATTTTTGCCATTTACATGATCAAATAGAATATTTTTTCAGAATTCATTGATGTATCACTCATGGTATTTTACGTCTTCGTTCATTCACAAATGCGAATCCATCTTGCAACAAATAAATTAATCGCGATGATTTTATTTCATAATTCAATAAAGAAGCCTTATGCCTTCATAACTGTTGCAAAATAATATATTACATAACAAGAGTTGTAAGAAGCATATTACACACGAGTGGAAAAGTTGCGCACCTAGCCGTGTAGCGGCGAGTGCGTATTTCCACGAGTGCGTAATTTCTTAACAACTCGTGTAACGTAGCTTACTTTTTCTACGATCACATAATACTTAATATGCATGCAGGCTGTACGGTAAGTCATTTACATTAGTGGTCGTAAAAAAAGTTTCAAAGGAAAAAATCAAAAGAAAACCTGTAGTTTCTACTTTAAATACAAAAGAGTAACGGATTACCTAACAATCCTACGCTGTGATTTAAGTGGGTGTAAAAAGGTCTAACGCCAGAGTAAAAACAGGAACGCATCGTGGGATGCATCAGCTACTTGTTTTATTACTTTTTTTTATATTTAAGATTTCTTTTCAAACAACAATTCATTGCTGTTTTATTATGCAGTTTTACATTTTAAAGCGTTAAGATGGTTAAGTCATTACTGGTTTTAATTTATTTCTGGAACTACTGAACGGACTCTCAAAGACTTTGGTTTATTAGACTTATGATCAGTAACACTAGAATGGATTATGAAATTTAAACAGAAATTAATGTAACTTCACAGCCAACGTGTTTTGAAAAACATGAAAATTTAGACTAGCAGTGTTTTAAATAACAGCCCATTCTTTCGGCTAAGGTTTAATATATAAAAAAACTAGAATAGTTTCACAGACGTTTAAGAAAAATTAAAAATTGCAGTTTCTTTTGTACCTCGCTGTATGCTTGAATATGCCGAAATCATTTAAACATTCAGTACATTATACGAACGTACAAATGACACTAACAAATTAAGAATTCCATACATGTATTTCCGGTCCTTTTGTGCTACACGAAACCTTGCGGAACGCCAGCGGTTTACCAAACAGTGAAACAGATCATTTGTAACCGGTTTATTTTTATTGACTCATGTCTAGATATGGAAAGTGGTGAACAGTGGATGATTATTTAATGGTCACTGTGCATTGTATAAAGCAAACATAATTTTAATAGAGATCCACAATATCTTTAGTAACTGGAC
Organism: Elmis aenea; assembly: GCA_947652605.1. NCBI lineage: Eukaryota > Metazoa > Arthropoda > Insecta > Coleoptera > Elmidae > Elmis > Elmis aenea. The sequence goes on from OX393584.1 coordinate 24,246,300, forward strand.
CTTTAAACGTTGCTTGACAGAAAACATAACATTTACTTTCCGATTCTGACTAAGAACGACATTAAAAAAAGGTGAATAATCGTTTTTTTTTAAATTTTTTATCTGAAATGGCAACCAGAAATTCAGGGCTTAAGTGCACCTCTCTTCTGCAATCATAGGAACACTCAAACCGAATTACAAATTCTCAAATTTTCTGTAGGTGTTTATATGGAGGAATTTAAGTAAATTTTTTGTAGATTTTGTTTGCTATAAGATGGCGATAGTCAGATTTTTATTTATAAATTACCATGCGGGATATTTGACAAAACAACTTTATTTTAAATGGCAGTCGTAGTAGGTGTTGACTTAGATTTAAACATTACTTTTTTCTCTTTACAATGATGTAATATTTTATGTCTATTTTCAAAAACAAGCGAAATAATTAAAAATGCAAAATCTTTAGATAAAAATCAACGTTGCAATGGAAATAGTATATTACATACCGAGCGGGGAAGTGGATCATTACAGCCAAGTGCTAGGTTAAATGCACGAGGCGCGCAGAGCCGATGGCATCTATAGCACGAGGCTAGAATGATCCTTCCCGTGAGGTATGTATACTATTTTACTCACAATCGGTTAGTAACTCTAGGTAAGTTAGTATCAAATAATGATATTAATTGTTTATATGAATTTATGAATGCATTTTATAGCCGTTACTAACCAGAGAAGGTCAAGATACGTTGTCGCTAGAATTTGATTAAGGCTGTGTTTATTGCATCAAGGACATCAAAACTAAATGTTTTGCAGAGTTATACGTGCCACCGGCCATTTCCTTCGTAAAAATAGGGGACAAACTGAAAAATTTGTATAAAAAGGTAATTTTTGCGATCGCATTGGCCATGAAACCGTCAGAGACAAAATCAAAACTTTTCTATTTACCAATGCGCGCATCCTTTGCAAGTAAAATGGTGCAAAGTTTTTGAAAAAATCTTGAACGGTTCCGGAGAAAAACGTCAAAAACGAAACCCCTGCATAAGCGCTATGATTTGAGAAGTTGTGGTATATCTGTATAACTATATCTATGCGACTTTCATGGGCGTTTAACATAGGAAAACCCGTTTTTACAAAGGTCTCGTTTTCATTTTATAGTGCGTAATAAAATCTACAACCCTTTCCCCAAAAATATTTTTGTACCATCAAGTATAACCGAGTTATTAACATATTTATAAAAATGCCCATTTTGATTTTTGTTTGTTATCTTGCGTGCCATGGAACTTTTTTGAAACATTAAATCATCACTGAATAAGTCTCAAAAAGGGGAACGATTTTTCCAATTTCCACTTCGTTGCAGCTCTTACGAGATCCCAATAGTGGCCCTTCTATGTGGACCACCCTGTATATTTAATCAATTAAAAAAGGGGTTTGCAAACACTTTATGGCTTGAAGGCAGCAAAAAAAAAACGCTAATGGCGGATGAGAGAGCTCTTCGAAAATCAATCGCGGATCGACCAATCAGTCGATTGCGAAGCAATTTTTAGTCGATCAATGGAACGATTTCGAAATTGGTGAGGTAATAATTTTTCTCAAGATAACGACTGCATTTTGTTTTGCTTTTAGAATTCTTTAACGTCGCCGGAAAATGGTGCTTAAAAATGGTTATTTTTGCGGTCGCGATGCCCATGAAATCATGTGGGAAAAATTGAAACTCCTTGAATTTCCGATGCGCGAATTACTCGCGTGTAAAACTGTGTAAAGTTTTTAGAAACAGTTCTAACGATTCCGGAGAAAAACGCAAAACACGAGATCCCTGTACAAGCGGTTTTGCATCGGAGTTCATTCGAAAATTAGGGACTTCGGTAGGTCGCGACTAACATTCAATGTAAAAAGTCATTCGTACAACAAAATAGTGCCACCCCTGTTCTAGACGATCAACCATCATAATTATCAATGAAAAAAAACAAAGAAGTCACTGGAACAATTTCAGTAGTGACTTGTCTTTGCATGCATCTATTGGCTAAAAATTCTACAGAGTAGATTTAAATTCACATTTACATTAAGCCGGTTATTTTGATAGTAAATTAATCTTAGGCAAAAGAAACGCATTTTTCGACCAATGCTACGAAAAAATAAGGTCTAACATAAGCCCAAGAGCATCTTAAATCGAGTGAAACTTATGAAATATAGGGGGAAAAAGTCAAATTTTACATTTGTGTCGAAAATGAACGTGGACGCGTCATCAAAAAGAAAGGTGAAGCCTTTCATCCACATTGGCACAAATAGTAAACGAGTTTAATCGGAAAAGGGGAAATATTTCAGGAGACAATAAATTGACCACAAAAGATTCAAATAAAGTTCAATTTCGTCAGGTCAACCCCAAATTAAAAAATAATCAAAATAAGTTTGATCACGTACATTTTTGAAATAAAGGGGGGGAAAATGAACTGAAAAGTAGATGGGAGAACTAGCATCTACCCTCATTCGTCTTTCTGTAGAAGACATTTTTAATTTACACGGAGTTTGAGGGTTTGGCCAACCCCACCTTACCAGTTAAGGGTTAAAATAATTTTGGGTCGTCGATATTTTGCAATTTCCCTCTGTGGCCAACCTTGTACTCTGATTTACTTTCTGCGATACTACACAAACGGCGAATTTTGCAACTTCACAGTGACATGTGGAAGGTTTTCTAACAATATTCTCGACATTTAGGGGATTTCATTTAAAATGCATGAGTAAATATTTTCCCTTACCTTGTTTAGTTACTTCAGTACACACTGAAACATTCCAGTACAAGATTGCCTTCGATTGTGCCAGTTTATAAATTTAATTCAGTCTACAGACTTAAGGCAGCAAACACTGTATTACAGGGTTCGTTGTGTTAAAATCGAAGCAAAGTTTCAATAGTTTATATGTGTTCTGTTCCCTAGTATTAAACCTAAACAAACTTTTCGGACAGCGACTGAGGGTCTATACTACGTTTGCTAGTATTTGGAAGTCTGCCAAACTTGAGCATTTTTCTCGGTCAATTCCATTAAAGTTGGCACTATTAACAGAACTGGAACAACTAGAATACATCTACCATCTTCATCGTTATGGGAGACCATTTCGTAGTTCACAGTGAGATGTAAATATTGGCAAACTTTTTTACCTAAAAGAAATCTGCATCAGTTGTCAATACAAAATAAAGAAACACTAATAAAATAGTCTCAAATCAATATTTATAAGACATAATCTATACATATATGAAGCTTTTCCAAAGTCTGTCGCAAAAGTTCATTATCCATCGTGCTTCCGATGCATTTATATTGATTCTAGTGATATAAAGGATGTTTCAACCATCTGCGTAATAAAACAAACGTATTAACAACCTATTTTTGTAGCAAATTCCCTGTTCAGGAACCCCACGTAAATATAGAGAATATTTTATCTTGACAGGACATGTTAAAATTTTAAATGGAATACATAATTATTTGTTAGATATTCTATAACAACTACTGAGATTTTTTTCTCGAATTGCAAGAATAAATTTTCTATTCAAAGCTAATTTAAATAGCGCAGCAAACGAATGTTCAAACCTTATAGTTTTTAAATGTTTATAGACTTCAATTTTTATTGTTTAGTCGTGTGCTTACATATTTTGGCTCCTAAAGATTTAAAAAAATAGTTAAACGAATAATTGTCAAAATGTTTTTACCAGTTTTTGTGTCAACTCTATTCTTTTTATTTTATATCTACTGCGCTGAAAATTGAATTCTGTAGAAACAGCATTACTTTTGCAAAGAACTGCACTACTGTATAGTATTTCAAAGAGTAAATTAAGTTACAAGCTACGTAAATAGAAAAAGCTGCCGTAATTTCCTAAAGGAAAAATTCAAACTCTATCCCAAGAATGTTTAAGAAAATTACTTCCACTTTATATAAGTAATAAGTTTCAAACGAATTAAAATGTAAGTTTCTCAAATGGGTTAGTGTTCATTTTTACATATTCAAGTTTGTAGGCATATAAATTGAAATAAAATACATATATTATTGGAATGGGGAAAGATCCTCTTTCTCGTGATGCCACAGCCAACTATGGGTTCCATTTAAAAAAATACAACTTTATGTCACAACTCATATTTCGAAATGTTTTTTTGAAAAATTGTCTACACCACTGAATTCTTATCAAAAAAGTGCCTGTAGAACGTCAAAATGATTTTTCTTTATTTTCATAAACAAGCGAGATACAGGGTGCGCCATTAGTGCGATAAAGTCCATTATTGCCCTTAATGTCAACTTAATAAAAAAAAGTTTTTAATGAAACTTATAGTATTTTTACACGTGCATGTTTTAAAATTAGTTTCAAGTATACAGGGTGTTTCATAAAAGTGGGGCGTTACTAAAGGTATTTTTTTAAAAATCGAACACCCAGTATATTTTTGCATAATCGAATTCAGCAAGAAAATCTCCATATGACAGTATTTTGTTTTTTTCATTTTTTTGCGACGTTGCCAATTTATCTTAAAAAATCTTTGAATTTCCAGAAAAACAGGGTACAATACTTGTCAAGAGCACAACGTTATGAGTAATAATTGGCAAATGATATTTTGCACATACAAAGTCAAAAGGTGTAGTCATAGTCTAAATACATCAAAATTAATTTATATTATACAGGGTGTTTCTTATAGATGTGCCAACTTCCCAATTTTCAAATATCAATAACTTAATTTTTTCAAATGGAACACCCTGTATATTATTACGTCATTTTGTTGCATTTTTGTTTTTCTTTAACTTTTCTTTATACTTACCTATACCTAAAATGAATATTTTCTGAGATATTTACATTTTACTTATTCTTATAAGCGTTGTGTAGGAATTTCCTAGTTTTCTCGGAGTAGGCCCCGACTTTGACAATAGAAACAATAATTTCTGTAGTAACAAATGTCAGAGTAAATTGCTGTCAATTGTTAAAACATAAATAAATGAGTATAACATATGCAATATGAATTTTCCAAAAAAAGAATTGA
>OX393584.1:24251481-24299152 GCA_947652605.1 Elmis aenea
CCCCGCAATGACTGTCATAACGCGAACATTATTCAAACGTCTTTGTACTGTAAGATTTTCAACAAAACAATTTTAGTGTTACGCGTTTAAAGTTCATGCGAAGTTCTTTGAAAAGTTTATTTAAAATGAAGGAAATTACAATTGTTATTATATCATTTCACTTTCGCCTGTTTCATATTTCTTGTTTCGGAAGTTTACGCTAGCGAACTGTTTAATAAGTAAATTGAGGTTAAATTACTGAAAATTTTATAAGGAAGCTGAATGGATTTTCTAATTCACAATTTTTATTGTTTTGTTTTACCGTTGTTTACGTGGCGTCTCATTGAAAAGTTCCCAGCTCTATAATTCCTTTTTATAAGCGCTTTGCCTTTTTTTTAGGGTTTGGCCTTTTAAACACGTCATTTGATTTTGCATACACAAATTAAGGTGGCTTGTTGAAATAGCCCCATCAAATAAGCCCATACACAAAGTAGCCTAGGTCAAAATAGCCTCGTCAAAACTGCCTTATACTTAATAGAAAAGAATTAACAAAAATAACACCATGTTAATTCATTAAAAACAACAAATGAAATGTATAAATATGTATAAATGAATGTTTACATTATCAAAATAATGAATTATAATAAACTATGAAAATAATGAATTACAATGTAAAGTTATATGATGTGGTACGTTAGTATTTCAAGATATCTGTGTTGTGACAATTTTGCTCAAGTGTTGAATTCATCAATTTTATTATTAGAACAAATCCTATAGTATTTTCTGTACAAGAAATTGCATGGAACGCTTGTACATGCAAGAAAACTATACAGAGTTTTGTACGAGAAACCTGTATGACACGATATAAGATTTTCTGTATAATATTTGGTACAAAGTTCTATACAGAATCTTTCATCGTGTCACACGGGTTTTAGAAAGCTATTTGCCCAGGTATATACATATAGTATATGCCCGGGCAAAAGCTATTTGCCTGTGACATACAGGGATGCGCAAAAGTATGGAAAAAGACAGATATCTAGAATACTATTGCAGATATAACAATGGAATTTTGTATCTGAGCGTTATGATATTTTTCGGATTTGATGAAAATATTAAGGTTGCAATACGACTTCCGGTTCAGCTGGAAACAGACTCAAACTTTGAAATTTTAAATAGAACACCCTGTATCTTTTTACATTTTTAAATCCTCTTAAATTTTACTTGAAAAAATGTATGGTTCTAAAGTCAACCGTTTTCGTAAAATTTACATTTTTATGAAAATTTTGAGCTATACAGCACTTTCAGTTATTTTTTAACATGTAATTTCTTTAAAAAGGCAGTAGAATTTCGTTTGACAATTAGATTAACAATAGATTCATTAACAGTTTGCGTAAGCTACATTTTTTAAATATTATGCAGGGTGTTTTTTACGCTTGGTCAAACTCGTGAAACTTTAAACATCGATAACTCGTTTTCCTTAAATAGGTACAACACCCTATATCTTTTTACATGGTCTTGTAGAAAATTTGATTGTCTTTCAAAAATATTAACCATGTTTTCATACCTAAAACTAATATTTTACGAGATATGGCGATTTTATTGTAAATTATTCGGGCAACGTAATATTTTCGAGTAGGCTGTGAAGGTAGACAGCGTTAATTTTGAAACAATTGAAAGATAAAATATCTTTTAATTACCGCTGTCTACCTTCATAGCCTACTCGAAAATATTACCTTGCCCTAATAATTTACAATAAAATCGCGATATCTCGAAAACTATTAGTTATGGGTATGAAACATGGTTGAGGTTTTTGAAAGACTATCAAATTTTCTACAAGACTATAAAAACATATAGGGTGTTGTATTTAAGAAAATTAAGTTATCGATGTTTAAACTTTCACAAGTTTGACCATGCGTAAAAAACACCCTGTATAATATTTTAAAAACGTAGGTAGCGCAAAGTGTTAATTAATCTATTGTTAATCTAATTATGACGAAATTCTACTACCTTTTAAAATAACGTAAACGTTAAAAAAAATTAAAGTGCTGTATCGCTCAAAATTTTCATAAAAATTTAAATTTTACGAAAACGGTTGGCCTTAGGCCTATATAATCTCATACATTTTTGCACAGAATTAAAAATAACCAAATCTTCCGGCATTGTAATATAATTGTTGAACACTGTTTAAACAATGAATTTTATCGATTTTAGTGTACAAAAAAGGTTATTTCGATAAATGCTTCTTCCTTTTCTGCACCATCAGCACGTAATTATTAATAAACCTGTACATTTTCGTTTCAAATTGAATGAAAACCCTGCTAGTTTATGATAGGCAATCGTCGTACCCTTCGGTTTTAAAGCACTTTCATTTCACGGCCCCTTTGCAGCGTACACCCTATTTACCTGTTGCCCTGTCATTTTACCGCCTAATAGTTTTTTAGGGGAGTGAAAACAATTGCGTCGCGATTTTATTTACTTGCTTATTTTGATGCTCAGATTTTGTTTGATTGTGTAAACAGTTTTACTATTTTTTTAATGGATTTTCTATGCGCCTTTTTACGTTTTATAATACAACCTTGAATTTGTAACTAAAAAAAGCGTGTTAAAAAATTCAATGTTGAAAGTATACAACATTTTGTTTTATTTACGTTAAAATACAGTAACTGTTTTAAGGAAAGCAGATGAAATTTGCAAGCTTGTGAGTGTGATTGAATACGTTCTGCGGTGAAAATGCTTTTAATAATATTTTGATTATTCAAAAGTTGGTGTAGAATACAATTTTGGCGTGATTTTAGTTAAGATTAAACATGACTAATGTCTGTTTGTCGCTTCACATTTTAAGCTTCAAGTAAAGCGTAACTTTATTCGATTTAAAACTTTCCCAGCAAGTTATTTAAGTGCAGAAAGGAAACCCAAAATTTAATTAAATGAAATTTAGCGTAAATCATATTTATTTCCCCAGATGCAAGCTCACATTTAATGCGATTAAGGTATGTTCTAAGAATTTGATGAAGCATTTTTGGCATAGTACAGCTTTTTTCTGTTTGGGTACGAATATATTGCCTTTTTTAACACTACGTTAAGCACTTCACACATTCGAAAGTTTAAGACAATCAATCTTAAATTTTGTTATGATTACAACCAATCAAATCACCTGGTAATGAAAAATTAAAAATCTTTCGCATGATAAAGAAATGTGGAAGGTTTATATCTGAAAGGAAAGTCTTGAGAAAGCGCACTTTTTTTTAATGGAGTCGAGTTGTTTCTTTTTCTATTTAAGATACAGATGAACTGCACGTTTCTATAGGACGGGGCTTCTCAAACAACGGGTCGCGACCCCCGAGGGGTTGCGTAAATATTATTTGGGGTTGCTGTAACATTTGGAAAAAATCATAAATATTTAGGTATCTAATCTAATTCTTTATTTTCGACAACAGTGGCAACACTGCTTCTTGTGACTTTTGGCCACACTGTTGTCTTAACACTTCCGCTTCAATAACAATTGTCAGAATCAGAAATAGTTTTTCCGGAATTAGACAATATACAGTTAGATTGGTTTCAAAACCCTTTTATCACGGAAATGAAAATGTGAAACACCTTTCGTTGAAAGCTCAGGAAGAATTTGCTTAACGTTCATGTGATTCAGGTCTCAAACTTGGATTTCAAAGAAAAAACTTTTTAGCTTAGTGTTAAAGCAAAATTTCCAATACTTTCCGAATTAGCGATGGCAGCTCTTCTGTACGAAGCGGCATTTTCAACGTTGACAGCCATTAAAACAAAATACCGCTTGAGTGTTAAGAACATCAAGATTGCTATGAGACCAGAGTGACGAAGCCACAATTCGAGTTATTGTGTCAGTATAAGCAATCACATCCATCCCATTAAATGTAAGCTTATTCTTATCTTTTTTCAGCCTTCGGTAACATTTTCTTTGGTATATTCAAATTTTATATGATAAATTGATTTATAAAATTTCCTTTATTGTATTTTTATACTTCTATTTTGCATCTTAAAATAATGATCTGTAAACAGTAGGTACACGATTTTATTATAAAATTAATATTAAAAAATTTCCTTTCTTGGTTTTTCATACATATCATAATTCTTTAATGATATATTTCTCTACTTATATTTAAATTATTTTATGTTTGCGCTCAAACGGGGTTCCCGCAAATAAAGTTCGCTTGAACGGGGTTCATGCAAAAAATACACGCAAAAACAGGCAATTCAACCATTTATATGTAGGTATGTACACAGTGTTAGTACCAATGGTATTTGACAATGAGTGTAGAGTCGTAAAAAAATCTGTCTGATCCAAAGGGGCTCCGATGAAAAAAGTTTGAGAAGCCCTGCTAAGACACCCTCTATACCGGGTGATTCAGTTTGACTGTCGCACTCCTATAACTTTTTAATTATTGAAAATAACTCCAACAAACCTTACATTTTTGGAAACGGCGAAAAATTCTCTATTAACTGATGTGCATTTGTTATCTCTACGATGACATATGTCAAATCCGCGATTGGCAACTGTTGTTTTTTTTTTAATTACATAGTATACATGTTTTTGTTGATTCGTATAAAGAATTAAATTCTGAATCCGACCATGTCTTAAAAAAGTTTGCATACATAAGAAAATGATTGAGAAAAATCAGTTCAAAGTTTATTCAAATTATAGCAAATAGTCTATTTAACATAACAAAAAACGATCAAATCTTAAAAATTATACTACAACTATCAATGGAAATGTATTAAAAATTAATTAGTAATAAAAATAAAAACAAATAATAAACGTCAACATAAAAAATTAGACTTTAATGTATTCAAAGTGACCGCCCTCCGCTTCCAAACACAGTTGTTCTATATTTGTAACTGTTTGTGTACATTAAAGTCTAACTTTTATGTCAACGTTTACTATTTGTTTTTACTTCTATTAAAATTAATTTTAAGTACATTTCCATTGATAGTTATAGTATAATTTTTAAGATTTGATCGTTTTTTGTTATGTTAAATAGACTGATTGCTATAATTTGAATAAACTCTGAACTGATTTTTCTCGAAAATTTTCTTATGCATGCATACTTTTTTAATACATGGTCGGATTCAGAATAAAATTCTTTATCCGAATCAACCAAAACATGCATACTATGTAGTTTAAAAAAAACAGTTGCCTATCGCGGATTTGACATATGTCATCGTATAGATAACATCACTTAATAGAGAATTTGTCTCCGTTTCCAAAAATATAAGGTTTGTTAGGATTATTCTCAATAATTAAAAAGTTATAGGCGTGTGACAGTCAAGCCCGGTATATCCAACACCAATAAAAAATAACAAAGTTAAATGACAATGAAACACTATTTTTTGCTGCATTTTATCACCATTTCCTCGCTGGACGATATTTCGTATGCGCGTCACGTTAAGGTAAACAAACTGTACAATAAATGACCAAATACGATATCAAATTTTACAATCACACGCAAGAAGCAGTGACTTCGAAAATATCGCGGGAAGCATCGGTAAGTTTAGGCACGTTTACAGAGATGATAAAACACAGGGGTACATATATTAGGGCAAAATTAATCAAATTTTCACTGGTTAGCCATTGCCTTCACGGTTTAAACAGTTTTGAAGCAATTAAATGCTCAGCAAGTTAAGGAAGTTAATCAGAAAAGTTATCGTTAAGGATAAAATATCATTGAAATATTGTAATTAGCTAATTTACTAAGATTTTTTTAAACTGAAAATTACGAAAATGCTTTAATTATTTTGGTGATTTATTTACATAATGTAAATAAGTTTCATCAAAAGGGTTTGTTTTAGACAGTAAGTAAGTTATATTATGTAGACAATGATGTGCATTATTCCTTAATTTATAATACAGGGTGTTGCATGACCAAACGGACAAACTAAGGAGCATGTTCCTTGAGTCAATTTAAGCAAAAAAATCTTACTAATTTCAAAAATTTTCAATATTTAAGCAATGTGTGGTGACAACCGAAATTCGTTTGGAAGTTATTCCGATATAAGTTCGTAAACGATTCGTATAATCCAAAATTTTAAAATTTTATACAGGGCGTTTGTTACTTTTGATCGAATTCGTTGAATTTTGAGTATTATTTAAATCCAATAATTTTTTATTTATTGTTTTCCAGTCTGTCGCCATGGCGTACGATAAAGTTTTGTATTTGATCCAACAATTGACATTGAAATCGCGATAGTTTGGCAAATAATCGTTTTACGTGGAAAGTATACCACATTAACCTAATAGACGTAAAATTCTGTATCATTCTATATGACCTTTTACATTTTATAAAGTACATTTAAAGGGGAATCCAAAAATGTAATAATATACAGAATGTTCTATTTAAATTAACTAAGTTGGTTGCCATAGCAAATAAACCGTAAAAAACAAAATAAAATCGAGTACACCATAAAGCGCAAAAAAGATAGCGATGCTTTTTTTATAAACAAACATTTTGTTGTTAACTCAATAATTCAGAAGATAAACGCTGTATTTCATACTTTTTTATGTTAAAATTGACTTTTTTTTAATAAACTTTAAAGTTCTATAACTCGATAACCATCGAGATTTGGACTATGGTTTGTAAAACATTTTTTGCTTAAATTGACTCAAGAAACATGCTCCTTAAGTTTGCCCATTTGGTCATGCAACCCTGTAGGTACCTATAGCTGTTTTAATGATAATTTATAGGTAAACGTGCAATATTTAAAAGAATTATATTTTAATTTTGAAATTTTGAAAAATAAAGTATTTTATCAACTAGAAAGAGCGAAAAATATAATTTTAATGTAAATAGATAATATGAAAATGTAATTAACAGTTTTATGAATAAATAATATTTTTGCTTTAATTTTTACTGGTAATGTTAATTTTTAAACTTGGCCATAATTAAAATTTTGGTTCCGGTTATCGCTGCAGCCCCTTCATTGCAAATTCTGCGAGCCGCCACTGTTATAACATGTAATATTTAAATATTTAAAAAATAATTTATTGCACATTTATTTTACAAAATTCTTACAATAAATGCGCATTTTATTTCATATATTGCGCATTTTAATTGTCCTTACGTAATAACAACAAAAATTTCTTCACAATTTTACTTACAAACAATAGTTTCTTTAGATGAATTATAATATGAAACATTAATTAAAAAAATAGAAATATTTTTTGAGATAAGATACAAAAATAGTTAGGACTGTTGGAATATCTAGGTATTTTAACATACTCCTCTAGACTTCCCTTGCTGACCACGCCACTGGTCAGAATATTTTACCCTCAAAACATTAACTCGTCAAATAAATTATTTAAATGTTTGATACTTTGACGCGAGGCCACGTCACAAAACAAATTCATTGTCGAATACGAACTCGGAAAATTGATGTTCTCTAACGTTTTCATGGGAGCTAATTTTAAAGTTTCCAGTTTTAGAGGGAATCATGCAAATATTCTCCCTTAAGCGTTTTAGATTGTGAGGGTTGAATTCAAGAGAGTATGTCATCTACGTGAAGTGAAATATAAAACCAATTCCATGTTAGCTGTTGAGATCAAAGTTTAATCCGAAAAATTGCACTGTTTGAGCTTTTTTTTTGAGGCGAAGTAATAAGATAAATTATAATAATGACAAAAATAATGTGAAATCTAATTTAAATATGTATGGTCTAAATTAACAGCCTCTATGTGCTTGCCACATATTACCATATACGTAAAGCTCACAATGTAAGCTTACCACGTACAAATTACTAATGAAATAAGGTAAAAAATTAATTCATTATAGCAGAAATAAATGTTTGAAGCATGAAAATTGCACCGCCCCAGTAAAAATGGGAAATTTAAGCAAATCTTTTTTAAATATTCTTGTCGCTAATCAAACGAAATAAAAACAAACTTTAAAACTAAAATAGATTGTTAAAACACCTTGTTGCAATTACACTAGACAACAATTTCACTTTGAACCAATAATATGCAACTTGAGTTTTGGCGTTCTTTTCAAGTTTTGGGGCGCTGATTTGAGATATGATCTCAAAAAAACCTACCACGTAAAGTTATTGTGTTAGAGTGTTAGAGTAACTTTTACTTTTTCTCGTTTTTGTTACCTCTTTGAGTAGCCTACAGTATTTTGTTTTCTTATTTAACGCAGTAACTTTATCAAAATCTATTTAAAATATATTATTTACTTTTAGCATTTTGTTATTAACTTTTAAATGAGAAAATACAGAAAATTAGTAATGAACTATTTCCAGACTTACTGTAAAAACGAGCAATTTTTACCTGCGACATTTTAACTAATATTGACAGATAATAATAAAGTCTTATATTGTAAACAAACTAGAAAAACAATTATTGTGCCGAAAGATATATCAAGTAACGTTCTTGCTAGGATTGCTTTGACTGGGTGTTCTCAATTGTTTTAATGTAGTTGATGGAAAAATTCTTCGAAAACAACAAACCAGAGCGAAGAGAATTGAAATAGAACAGATTGCTTAAATTACAGTGTACGACCGAGGACAATTTACTTGCTTTATAGTAACTAAATGTTGAACAATGGCTATTGTAAACGTTAATTGTTCGTTCCAAGATCATTCATTGATAAAACAATTAGTCGGAAATAGATGAACTTCTAATAATATAACCGTATAATTTTGTATACGCAGTCTATCTATTTTATTTCAGCTTTGTTTGGAACTTCGAAAAGACTAAGAGGTACAAAACAATCTTGCTAGATTTTCAAAATAATCTATCAACAGGCTAGTTTAAACTTCGTAATAAGCCAAGTTTGGCCATAATTTGGGTGCTATTGAATTAAAGTCCGAAATTTGGGGTAGAGAAACTTCTTATCATTGGGATAACGGGTTGTAATGGCCCGCAATATCAGCTCGTAAAATAATACTGTATAATACAATGTTACTGACCACTAACAGTTATCTCGCAGACATTATACTGTAGCAAGACCGTATTAAATATTAAACTAACACAGGCGATATTTTGAATAATAAACAGTTGATGTAAATACTCTAACATCGTCATATTTAACGATTAGACTGAGTCGTATTTTCACAGGTAATAATAATGTTAAGCTAAAATTTACAAAATAAAACGCCTTATACAGAGTATGTATCCATCTAACGCGATTTCTTGTGCACTCGGTTTTCTATATTCGCGGATGTTTTTTACAGCGTATGCGAAAAAATCCTTCACGAGCAAGTGATGACTAAGGAAAATAGTTTAGACGCTGAATAAATGCTTAAAAAGAAACTCACCATATATTTTAATAGCAAAGTTGAAATACAAGGTGCACTATAGAAACGAGTCACATGTCAAAGTTTCGTTACTTGGCTATTATCTAAATAATCAAGATCGTACTTTTCATTTCTAGTAGCTGTCACCGCAGCATTTGTAAATGTAAATTGGAATTAGGGATGGGGAGTCGAAGTCGGGAGTCGAGGAGTCAGAGCTTTTTTGAGGAGTCGAGGAGTCGGAGCTTTTTTGAGGAGTCGGGAGTCCAAAAACCTACCGACTCCCCACTTTTTTTTAATTTAGTTTTTTCTCGAAGATGACAACAGAATGAAAAATTTAAAAAACAAAAACAAAAGAACAATGTCAATCTATTTTTTTGAAACGGAAATGGGAACGATTAAAGTAACACAAACTGGTTTTGTCTGTGAACGTCCAATTTTTATCCGCAAAATTTACTTGACAGGATAAGGTTTATAGACAGCGCAAGAATACAAAACGCACGATTCGTGTTATACACGGCAGGGTTAGTTCTGTAGTCAACCAAATTTTACGTACGCCACTGAAGTATTCTAATAACTTTTTTTTTTTAATGAAAAATGCCGACTCAGGAGTCGGTTATTTTTCTGCCAACTCCCCCATCCCTGATTGGAATCCTCATTATCGTGTGTTTTTATTAAACATTATTTTAATAATAGATCTTACTGAACGATTATTTGGCCGGAATTTCAACATTAACCGAAATAGACCTGTTCCATCTCGTTCTGCTATTAATTTATGGCTTAAGAACTTCCGGGAGACTGTTTCAGTGTGTAAGAAATAGCCTCCAGGAAGACAAGTTGCGGAACGTATAGATTTAAACAATAATCGAGTTAGAGAAGCTATCTTAGCGATCTGCTCGACGAGATTCAGTGTCATTGAACATATCAAACGCCAACTTGCTTCGAATAGCACAAAAGGACCTGAGTTACCACCTATACAAGATTCAAATTTACCAGGGATTGCGAAATCAGGACCTTATTAGCCACGAACGTTTTTGCCCGCAGTTTTGCGACTTGTTAGACGATACACCTGACCTAATCAACAATGTATGGACATACGTTTTTATTTAACGGGATATGTTAGCAAGCAACATTGCCGTTATTGGTCTGATGAGAATCCAAAACAAATTCACCAACAGCTACTTAATTGCTATTTTCTACTACCACTAACTTAAATGACTTACCGTACAGCCTGCATGCATAGTAAGTGAGTCCTAACGCACGGTAAGCAAAACGCACACTTGTCTAAAAAGATCGAAGTAACCTTATGTCAAACACTACCTGCATGCATAGTAAGTGAGTTATAACGCACGGTAAGCAAACGCACACTTGTCTAGAAAAGTCAAAGTAGGCTTACGTCAAAATTGACAAGACAACGTAATTACATGTGTATGTTAGTCAAAAAACCGTTAAAATCGTAGGTATTATGAGTTCGTAGAAAAAGTAAGCTACATAACACGAGTGTGAAGCAATTAGACACCCGTAGAAATACGTAATATGGTTCTTACAACTCTTGTTATGTAATATAGAGTAAAGTGCCCTAATATAGAATACTTTTTTGTTTTCGGCAATAATATACACATTTATTCAACAAAATTTTGCAAAAAAAAAAATTGTAAAGAATTTGTAATGAATAAGCACACATTACTCGAATTCTGGTACGATATTACTGTAGATATTTCTTCTATAGCTATTTTTTTTAAATGTTACTACTATTCCATATTAAGCTCCTGGGGAACCTAATATGGAATGCTAGGGGTTCTTAATGTGGAATATAGAATTATATAGGAAATATACATTAAAATAAACAACAACTCATAGATTAATCTTTTATTTTTTTTTTATTTATATTATTACTTAAACGAAACCAAAACTCTGTCCTGCAACAAAAAAAGTGGACCACCCTGTATACTCTTGTTTTACTAATAAAATAAATTATTTTCACCTAACTTGCAACACTTTGAAAGATGACTAGTTTCTATGGTTCACCTTTTATATCCAAACTTTAGTGAAACCTTTTGAGTTCTTTTTAAAAAACTAAAATTAAATTTTGATAAAATAAATGAAAGTTTTAAAAATTCATTCCGTCAGCAGTTAATAAATACTATAAACTTAAGCTGTTAAGTGAATGTAATGTTTCTCATATCCCTGTTTTCAAATGGTTCACAATAAAATATATTTAAAATCTGAAGCACATGTTTGTAATACTCGCATGAAATATCGTACATACTAAATATAATTAATGATGTAGAGTTCCAGACTTAATTAATTCCGTGCTGTATGTCGTCATCACGTAGAAATTTAATTTGCCGCTGTAAAATTGCTGATTTCAAAGTTTTTTAACGTATTTTAAGCCCTGTATCAGAGTTCATAATAACATTAATACAAATTTTATTGAGTACTCTATAAAAAGCGACAAAAAATTAACAAACTGTGTTCATATAATTTAAAATGAAGTTAATTGGCTACGGAACACTTCGGCTATCGCGCGAAACTTTTTCTATAATCTGTGTTTTTGGTAGTAACAAGACTCTATCGGCGAAACAAATAATTCGGACGTATTAAGGTTTACTTACTGTACCTAGCGTAATCAATAATATCAAACAGCGTCTCCTCTTTGGCACAGTAACTAGGGTTGCCACTTTAATCTCAAATGGTGGGGAAAACTCTTTTCCCTCCCACAAAGCGGTACTTATTCAGGGAGGTCCAGTTTTTTGTAGCAGGACGTTAACAGTCGATACAAACATTTATTTTAAAGCGAATATTTCATATCAACATGGGTCCATAAACGCTTCATTTTAAAGATACAGAGTGTTAAAATTTTCCAAAAAATATCGATAATTTTTAACGGTTTCCCAACCAGTAGATATTATATTATTATTATCCGGTGACCTCTTTTACCAGCGGTGTCGAGGACCAGTAGATATATTGAAACCAAATTTGGTATGCAGCACCACCTTACAGGTTACCACATTCGGTAAGAATGTCAAGCCCTACAAGCAACCAGTGGCGGAGTTGTAGGAGTTCAGTTTTAATAAATTTTATAAAAAACTGGTACGGCCCTCTTCAAAATCAAACTGGAAAATGTTTTAGGGTAGAGCATTTTATCCTCAACAAAAAGTGTCTCTTGACTTTTCTTCGTATCTTTGACCGTATGGCGCAAAATTTGATTCATTTTACTATTTTCGCGAAATATTTGCTCATAAGTTCGATCTAAAAATATTGCGAAAAGCAGAAAATTGCAAGTTGCAGAGTAAATGCTTGAAATGTGGATAAGTAATCGTTAATTTAGCGGAACTTCTTTTCTCAATATTAGCATGTTCTGTTACTAAAAACCGCAAAAATCGGTAATTACTTCTTTATTTAGAACATTAGCGATACATATTTTTAGATCGAATTTATGAGAAAATATTTCGCGAGAATAGTAAAGTAAATCAAATTTCGCGCCAAACGATGACAGATACGAAGAAAAGTCAAGAAGCTTTTTTTGTTGAGAATAAAATGCCCTACCCGAAAACAAGTTCGAGTTTGATTTTGAACAGGGCCGTACTAGTTTTTTATGAAGTTTATTGAAACTGAACCCCAACAACTCCGCCACTGATTGCTTGTGGGGCTTGACATTCTTACCGAATGTGCTAATCTGTAAGGTGGTGCTGTATACCAAATTTGGTTTAAATATATCTACTGCTTGGGATACGGTTAAAAATTATCGATATTTTTTCGAAAATTTCAACACCCTGTATCTTTAATATGAAGCCTTTATGGACCCATGTTGATATGAAATATTCGCTTTAAAATAAGTTTTTGTATTGACTGTTAAGGTCCCGCTACAAATAAAGTGGACCACCCTGTATAACACGGTTTCGCTTAACACGTTTAACAAAATGCGCCAAACCTCGAATTAATTAAATATTATCTTTCGTAAAATCAAAAATTTAACGGTTAGTTCCATTTTTTAACATTTAAATATTAAACTTTTTTTTTTTTTCTTAAATACGCGTTCAGTCACCGGAGCGCGCTTTTTAAAAGTTAAATACGAGACACAAATAGTAAAAAACATGAATTACTTTTTGTTGTACATCAAAAGTGAAAAATTATTACTCTTTATGGTTAAAATTGTATTCACTCTGCCAGCTCAGTAGCACCCAGGAGAGCTGCATAAGGAATCAATGAGCCTCTCGCGTAAGAGAGCCGAGCCTTTAAGAGGCCTAAAGGGTAGTTTTCAGAACAATTTTTTTGAGACAAATCGAAACACACGACAAAAAAAATGTTTCGTATGTTTTCCTACTCCAAAACCAAAAGGCCTATGTTAATATTCTTTTAGATTTGAATTCACCAATAGTGCTGCGCAAAATATGGAAACAGATAATACTGAAGATATTACAATTAAATTGGGTATCTGACCGTTATCGTACGTTCCAGATTTGATGAAAATCGCGATATTTCGGAAAATATTAATTTAAGTTATAAAACAGGCTTATTGTTTTTGAAGGACAATGATATTTTCTGTGACATGAAGAAAATATAGGGTGTTGTATTTAAAGAAAAATGAGTTTCTATATGTTTAAAGTTTCACTATTTTGGCCATGTGTAAAAAGCGCTCAGTATAATATTTTAAAAATGTAGAAAAGTGTTAATTAATTTATAGTCAATCTAAATTTTATTCTAGCGGAAATTTATATTGAAAAGTTACCGATATTTCAACAGGCTTCTGAACTCCGAACCTACGTTTACTATTACGTAAAAGTAAAATGGCAATGTCAATTTTCATGTATAATACGCTTGCGCTTGCGAAGCGAATAACACTAACTTCTCTCTACTCTCTATCGGATGTTGCCAATTGTAAATTTTTTATCCGTGACATTAACAATATGGATTTAGAGCGCCAGAAATTAGTTCGCACCCCGGCGATTAATACCGACGGCGCGCCACTGATTTTGAGCCTCAAATTTGGGATCATCTGCATACTGCACACTAAATTACAAAAAAAAATCGAATTGCGGCAAAAAAATTGTATGAACTGGCTTTTTCGGGTGTGCATACCGAAATAGAGAGCTTTGAATTAACCATGTTTTATTGTAGAAATAAAAACTTGGATGGCGCCGTAAATTGGATGTTTTCCGCTTTTATATTCGTATAACAAGGATCGTTATATGGCAGTTCAATCAGAAACTAACTTCACATTCAAGTATTGCACCTGTGATCCAGTTTAATTTTTATACGTCGAATATAGTTTTTAATCCGTTTTTATTTTCTGTTGTTTCGAAGTAGATTACCCAGTTAATTACTCAAGTTTATTAGTTTAGAAAGGGGACTATTAAAGTATGATTTTTGCTCTATCTACATTTTGAAAATATTATACAGGGCGTTTTTTACGCTTGGTCAAACTTGTGAAACTTTAAACATCGATAACTCATTTTTCTAAAAAAACAACACCCTATATGTTTTTATACAGTCTTGTAGAAAATTTGATTGTCTTTCAAAAACATTAACCATGTTTCATACCTAAAACTGATATTTTACTAGATATCGCGACTTTATTGTAAATTATTAGGGTAACGTAATTTTTCGAGTAGGCTCTAAAAGTAGACAGCGGTAATTTTGAAACAATTGAAAGATAAAAACAAAAAAGTTATAATATTATCTTTTTTTCACTTATTTTCGACATTTTTTATAATTTAGATGTACTTTTGCCAATTTTACGTGTAAATCGAGGTTTCTTAAAATTATGCATTTATTCATTGGATCAGTAGCGTAATAATGTAGATGTGATTTTACCAATCTTACGTTTATATCAGGGCCACAATATTTTTCATATAATCGATTTTGATCGTTTGCAAAGTCTTAAAAACCGATTAATTGTATTTATTTATTATTGTATTTAGTACGCGAAAAAAACACTGATTAAACAAAAGTCACCGACCAATCTTAACTTTAAATTTTAAAAAATCATGCTGTAGAAACACCAATTAGTTTATAAAATTAAGCAATTGTCCCATCGCACTAATCCTCATTGCAAAATTTTAAAAAATTTCGATTTAAACGTAAAAATGGTAAAATTACATCCACATTATTAGAACTGTCGAAAATAAGTACCTAAGGAAAAGATAATATTACAACTTTCTTGTTTTAATCTTTCAATTTTTCCAAAATTACCCCCGTCTAACTTCATAGCCTACTCGAAAATATTACGTTTCCCGAATAATTTACAATAAAATCGCGATATCTCGTAAAGTATCAGTTTGGGGTATTTAAGAAAAATGAGTTATCGATGTTTTTAAAGTTTCACGAGTTTGACCAAGCGTAAAAAACACCCTGTATAATATGTTAAAAATGTAGATAGAGCAAATTGTTAAACAATCTATTGTTAATCTAATTTTCAAAAGAGATTCTACTGCCTTTTTAAAGGACTTAAATGTTTAAAAAAATTGAAAGGGCTGTATCGCTCAAAATTTTCATAAAAATGTAAATTTTACGAAAACGGATGACTTAAGACCCATTTAACCCTATACATTTTTTTAAGTAAATTTTAGGAGGAATCCAAAAATGTAAAAATATACAGGGTGTTCTATTTAAAATTTTATAGTTTGAGTCCGTTTGCGGTTGAACCGGTATACGCTCAGATAAAAAAATTTCGTTGTTATATCTGCAATTGTATTCTAGATATTTGTTTGTTTCTATACTTTTGCGTAACCCTGTATAAATTAAAATTTTACTATCCCCATTTTATAGCAAATAAAATCTAGCAACATTTTTTCTGTAGCATTTTTGTATAGTAACAACGGTAGCCGAGTTATTTAAAAATTTTGGTCGGTTTCCGTTTTTCCGTTATATCACGCAATCTTTGGAATTTTCTTATAAAACTACACTCCTAAATAGCTAACTTTTGTCCCATTTAACCAACCTTGTTTTTTTAAATTATTTACGGAGATAGCAATAGTGCCTCATTAACAAATGAAACACCTGTATGTTATCAAAAATATTTTTTTCCACGTTAAGTAGGATTTCCAGTTTAAATCTCGAGGCGATTGCAAGACGAGGCAATTACTAGACGACGAGAAGATTTTGTGATGTCGAAATCACAACAATACGAAGGCTTAGAAGGGCCACCGAAAATAATATTAAAAAGGTGAAATTTCACCTTTTATCTTGAAATTTCAACTTTGTGAAAAGGTGAAATTTCAGCTTTTATCTTGAAATTTCAACTTTGTAAAAAGGTGAAATTTCACCTTTTTTCTTGAAATTTCAACTTTTCAAAAAGGTGAAATTTCACCTTTTTTCTTAATTTTTTTTTAAAAAGGTGAAATCTCACCTTTTTGAAAAGTTGAAATTTAACTTTTCTAGGTAACGTAATTAAAGCACCTATCTCTTTTAGGAGATAAAAATTAATAAGAGTTTGATACAGTATTTTCCAAAATATATTGTCGTGTCAAATTTTTGTTTTCTTTTTAGGAGTTACGCCACCATATATTTATTTTTTAAATGGCACCATCCATATTTTTTTATACGGTTTGAAAAACTTTTTTTCTCTTTTCAACGCACTAAAACTTTTAAACCCTTAGGTACATAACAAAATGTTTAAGAAGATCGCAAGAGAACAATTTTGTTTTAAAAGCGTACAGTATTAATTAATTTACATTAGTAGGCTTTGAAAATAATACAAAACGGTAAAAAATGTATTACAGTAGTTTTGTGTTTACAGTTGCAACCTAATTAACTTTTTTTTAAATATTTTACCATTTTGTATTATTTTTAAGCCTACTAATGTAAATTAATTAAAAAAGTTTTAGTGCGTTGAAAAAAAATAAAATGTCTTTCAAAGCGTATAAAAAAATATGTATAGTGCCATTAAAAAGAAAAAACAATATGGTGCCGTAACTCCTAAAAAATAATAGAAAACAAAAATTTGACATTAAAACATTTTGGGAAATACTGTATCAAATAACTTTTATTTGAAACTTTTTTTGATAATTCTTACCAATAACAAAATAAGTGGGGGTGTCATAATAACAAAATAAGTAGGGGTGTCACGAGTGATGCCTCACCCTGTATATTAATTTTTATCTCCTTAAAGAGATAGGTGCTTTAATTACGTCACTTAGAAAAGTTGAAATTTCAAGAAAAAAGGTGAAATTTCACTTTTTTGAAAAGTTGAAATTTCAAGAAAAAAGGTGAAATTTCACTTTTTTGAAAAGTTGAAATTTCAAGAAAAAAGGTGAAATTTCACCTTTTCACAAAGTTGAAATTTCAAGATAAAAGGTGAAATTTCACCTTTTTAAAAAGTTGAAATTTCAAGTTAAAAGGTGAAATTTCACCTTTTTAAAAAGTTGAAATTTCAAGATAAAAGGTGAAATTTCACCTTTTTAATATTATTTTCGGTGGCCCTTCTAAGCCTTCGTACGCTAGCGTAATTAATCAACCACGAATTAATAGTGGAATTCATTGAAACTGTTTTGTCTAATGCCAAGTAACTCGCTTACAGAATAATGAAGTAGGCTGTTTTTATTTCCAGTTTGAGTGTGACTTTAATAACTGCCAAAAGGCTTTGTAAAAAGGTGAAATTTCACCTTTTTGAAAAGCAGGGCTAGAAACCGAAAAAAATTTTGGTTAACGGTTAACCGAATTCAAGAACTTTATTTTTATAACGGTTTTTGTTGAAAAACCGGTTTTTTCCGTAAAAAACCGGTTTTGAGAAAACCGGTTAATTTAACCGGTTTTTAACATTATTCAGATTTGGAATGCAAAGTATAAAAAGATATTATCTATTTATAATTTTATAATATATGTACAATCAAGCATTCAGTAATTACTTTTGGTAAACTAATCACATTTAATACAGATTTTGTATTTTTTCAAAATAATTTTTATTAAAAAGGTTTAAAAAACCGGTTTTTTATTATTTTGGTTAAAGGTTACCGTTTTTTTTGCCTTTAAAAATAACGGTTTCGGTTTCGGTTAAAAATCACAATTTTGGACAAAAAATAAAGGTTAACCGGTTTTTTAAACTGGTTTAAAAAACCGGTTTCATGCCCTGTTGAAAAGTTGAAATTTAACTTTTCTAGGTAACGTAATTAAAGCACCTATCTCTTTTAGGAGATAAAAATTAATAAGAGTTTGATACAGTATTTTCCAAAATATATTGTCGTGTCAAATTTTTGTTTTCTTTTGTTTTTTTAGGAGTTACGCCACCATATATTTATTTTTAATATTATTTTCGGTGGCCTCTTTCTAAGCCTTCGTACAACAATGATCAGATTTTAAGAAAATTTTAAATCGTTGATGAAATGGTTTCTGAGATCTTTATGCTCTTCATAATTAACATTTGACAGAACATTATCATTTTTGTCATGGTCTGCAAGTCGGTATAATAAAATGCTAATTGAACATTCTGCAGTACTAATAAAAGTCTCAAATGTTTCCGAGTATTATTTAAATGCCACTGTATCTTGTGATGTTGCGATCGGCCCATCTAATTAAAAACCGTAAAGAAATGTCTACGTGTACCGGTAAAAATACATATACGAGTAAACAAACCGCCGCAATTTTATACGTTTTATTTATATTACACTCAAATTAATGAGGTCTATTTAAACCGAGAAATTAAACATTGAGATAAATTAACTGTATCGTGTAAAGTGTTTGCCAACGATGCGAGAGCAAAATTTTAGGTGGCACAATTTAACTTCGTGCGCTGTTCGGGGAAGCCTCCGAACAACGTGCATTTCAAACATGGGCTTTGGATGCTGGTCGTTATGGCAACCGCCCAAGAAGCGCCGGAGCCAGAAGGGCGCAGTGCTCTGTAAATTTTCATGCTCAAATTACATAATATAATTAATTTTTTCAAGCGATTACAAAATTACGTCCATGTATCTTACGCACAGCTAATGAAATTACGTAAACTTAAACATATCAAACACTGTACAAATGTCTCATTTGGAGTAAAATACCGCTTTCATTTTTCACATAACTAATTTTGAGGGAGCCGTCATGAAAGCATTTCGTCACTACGAAAGCAACAGTTTTAAAAAAGTCGCTTTAGATTATTTAAGTTTATTATTCCAGTAATTGTCAATAGAATTAATTCAGAGATTAAACTGTCATTAGTAGTCATTTAAATACTTCGATTATACATTTTACTTACGATTAAAATTCCTCTTTAAAAACTTTCATATTATACAATCTTTGTGTGCAGTGGTTGATCATGTTACAAAAAAACCTGTTCCTAAACTTAATTAACCGTTTATATGCGTTTGTATAAAATAGTGTACATAAAGCGTACATATTTGAGAAGATAAAAACACCAATACCCTTTTATCTAAGAAACTCAATACAACTATACAAAAAAAATCTTGTGTAGAGTGACAATAACCAGTTTTCATTAAAAAAAACTGTTTATCGTGCGGTGCGCAAAGTACGGAAAGTTTTTACTACATAGTTTTTTTTTTTGTAACAAGCACACAGCTGTTAATCTTTCCGACAAATTGTGACATCTTTTCTATTATTAATGCGTTGAAAAGTGTTAACATGTTTTTAAAAAAATGACATTTATTGTTGGAAAAGTATTGAACAGCAAAGATCACATTTTCCTAAACTCTTTTAATAAAACTAAAACGCATAAAACGAAGCCGCGTATATCAAGAGATGCATGTTTTTGTACATTGGTTTTGTACATAAAATCAATAGCTTTTGAATTATTAACGTTTTTTTGAAAATATTGACGGTTACCGATCTCTAACAAAATATTTATATTTAGCGATTTAACAACGCCAGTGTAAAATAATTTGGTAGTTTTGTTAACAATACTCTTATAGTGCCTTCTGAACAATTAAACTTTTTAAATAATACACAGGGTGTTTGTTTTTTTCGGTCCATGTATTTTTTTTTACATTTTCGCGTAGATAATTTGATTTTCTTTAAAACAATAATGCGGGTGTACTACGTCTAAAACTAATATTAGTTGTGTTATTGCCGATTTTATGATAAACTATGGCTAAAAATACAAAATTTACAAGAATTCAAATAGTAAGCCTTCACGAAATTATAAAAAGTTGTACATTTAATTTCAATTTTACTCTTGGGCTGCAAGTTTCCATCATTTATTCAAAGAAACGCGTTTTTCTTATAACTGTTTAATTTACTTTAATTAAACACTTGTTAATCATTTAGTTACTGCTTTAATATGAGGGGGAAAATTTTAAACTGTATTGTATGTTTAGCTTTAAGAATGTGGTATTATTTAATGCTTTTAAGCTTTAAAAAAATCTATAGGGGCTTTAAACATTAATATAAACAATATCTACAGCTTATAAAGCAAGTCTACTATTAAATATTTTAACAAAAAATATATACAGGGTGTCCCAAATTCGAGTAAATGCATGGGGATCTCGCTTATCTTAAGAGCTACGAGGTCGGTTAAATTAGGGCAAAGTTGCGTAATTAGATGCTTATCAAATACCTGCAAAGAAAATTTTCATAGCTGTCTTAGTTCAAAAATTCATGTTACTTTGTTGTTCTGTTAAAAGGTTGAAACTCTCACTTTGACATTAATATGATCGTGACTAATTGTATAATTTGCAACCAGCTAGAAATTCTTTGATATTTGTGCTTTTGCTCGCAATTTTTATTTTCACTATGCTGTGGTAATTCATTTTTAATTAATTTATTTATTCGCTATCCCTTCGTATATGGAGGAGTATTAGAATAATTTTCGTTCAGTTCGTGAATAATGGCTACTAACAGCTGATTTTGAACATCTGCAGCTAAAGGAAATATAAGCAATAGAAATTCCTGTTAACAGTTAATTCTTGGTAATCCGAAGCAGGATGTTGTTATTGTTTAAAATGGCTATTACAAGGGATAAAAACCTTGTTTTAAGAGGGAGTGCATATCTGTGTTTATACTGTTTAGGCGCATGTGCATGGGCAGTAACTTGTACATAAAATTGTATCCGTGCCACACACAGTTTTAAACGAATGGAATTTTGTACAGAAATCTGTACAAGAAAACAATACAAGATATTCTGTATTGATTTCTACACAGAAATTTATACCGTGTCACACGGGCTTAAAATTGTGTTTCTGTTTTGAATAATAAGGCAGCTATGAAAGAAATACGCACTAGGTGGGCACCCGTAGATAATAACGTTTCAGCCACATTTATGTAATCTTCCCTCCACATAGTATCCGTATTCAGTTCAGTCAGGTATTGCAATGAAAACAGTAAGCATGGACCATTAAAAATTGTTGATAAAATCAAGAATATTTGTAAAAAAACAGAAAACTTCCAGTTTAAAGTTTAGCCAAAGTCGTTAATCGCATAACGTTGTCAAAATTAATTAATTTTTTTCTTTTTTTGTGTACTAAAAGCTTTTTGAATTGTTTTTTTTTTCAGTGAATGTTAGGATATGCGTTGTCGTTTAAATTTTTAACTAGTAAAATTTAGATGGTCTCTGGTCATTTACATTTTTTCTAGTTAAAGTTTGATGGTCTCTGGTTCATTCTAATTTTAAATCACGTGTTTTATAAAACGCTCAGATTAAACCAATAAGTTATTTTTTGTAACGGGGTCGTGTTGTTGTTATCTTAAAAGAAACTAATTTCTTTTCGGGAAATTGCTCGTCGAGTAAACAGAATCCCCGCAGCTGTAATGAGATATCATCGTTTATTGGAGGCCAAATTTATAACAACGAGTGTCTATGACAATTTTTTTCGTAGGTTACATTCGTTCGGCCTTCGACGTTATCTTTTTTTGTGCTTGCCGTCAATGACATAACACCAGCGAACCGTGGGCTCTAATGGGACATAAAGCGAAGGGATATCTCCTGTTATGGGAATCTTAACGGTTGCAGGGGAGGAAGCGTTATCATGGATAAAGGAAGATTGACAATTAGCCTAACTCTCTCTGTTACGATTTTTAGGAACGCAATATACCGGGTGATTCAGTTTGACTGTCGCACCCCTGAAACTTGCTATTTAAGAGGAAACCCCAATAGATTTTTATAAATCGCAGATTTTTTTTTAATAACATGACGTTAAAAAGTTTTTATTACGATGAAATAAATATTTTCGACCGGCGATGGCCAACTTTTTTTTCCCTATCAAAGAAGTATATTACGTAATTTAAAGAAAAAAGTTGACTATCGGCATATTTAGTCGTAAAAAAATATTTCTATGTCATTTGATAAAGGATTTCCTGTGATTTACAAAGATATAAGGTTTATAGGGGTTTTCTCTTAAACTAACAAAGACAGTCAAACTGACACCCAATATTGAGTTGATCAAAAAGTTTGTGCGTATTTTCACAACGAAATTATTACACTGACTTCTCAAGTTAAAATGAAATTTTAATTTAACAATGTAGATACTTAAGTCCATCTTTCGGTTAGTTTCATAATAACTTTTTGAAAGAAATTCGACGACTCATTACGAAACATCATAATTTCTATGTACGTTTTGACAGCCTGTTTGGATTAAAACTTTCCCCTATTCAAATTATTATGTAGGGATCGGAAGAACTAGTAATCCGAAAGCGCCAGATCCGGTGAATACGAAGAATGACACCAAATTTGCCTAGTGAGCAACGGTGTACTTGCCCATGTTGTGGTGATGAAACAGAGCGTCTTTTTTTGCTATTGCTAATCGTTTTTCTGTTTTTTGTTTTTATTTTCATGGATAGCTTGATAAGTGATGGGTAAAATACGATTTTTCTTTATTTTGTGACTTGTTTATAAAAATAGATATAGCAAGTAATATCTCATTTAAAGGAGAAAACAAAATTACATTTAACTATTCCATAGCCAACTTCGCAGCCCATAAAAAAATTAAATTAGGGGTAATATCTCAAAAGTGGTAGGTGTTAAAAAAATTTAAAATAACAGTTACAGTCTCCATTAAAAAGTAGCTTAAGAAGGTACAAATAAAATAGTTCCAACGATTAAGACAAAAAAGTTATGAGAGAAAAAATAAACTGGACATTTTCATATTTTTTTGCTATAACATCTGAAGTACGAGGAATTTTGTACTTTTAAAAATTTATTGTGGCTCCTCTCATACTAAGGAATAATTCATTTAATTTAAACAGGCCTGTATCTCTTGTAATAAGCGAGATCCCCATGCTGGAAATGTAATCTGGGACACCCTGTATAATAATTGGTGTAGTTATTTCATAAAATAGTACAAAAAACAATTACCTACTATGATTTTTTTAGTGTACAGGAAATAAAAAATATAGTAGGCCACGAAAACAACGAACAATACATAAACAATATTTACTTTGATCCGTGAGCTGTTCTTAATGACAAGATTAGTATCAACATTTTAAATTAACAATAAATTGTTTGATAGGCATCAGTGGTCAATATCAATGGTCTTTCAATTTAACAAAACCTATTTTGCTTGACCAATTAATTGAATCTCATTCAAAATTAATTAAAATTTAATGTTATTGAGAAATTACAAAACCAAGTGTATAATCAAAAGCTTAAAACAACGGCATATTATCAAGGTCATAAACGAAATATAATCATGTACCAAAATAGTATATTACATAAAAAGTGTTGTAGGAAGCATATTAGGCACGAGTGGATAAGCTGGGCACGGAGCCGCGTAGCGGCGAGTGCGTATTTCTACGAGTGCGTAATTGCTTTACAACTCGTGTTATGTAGCATACTTTTTCTACGATCACATAAAACATACGATTTTAACGGCTTTATGGCTAAAATACACATGTAATTACGTTGTCTTGTCAATTTAGACGTAAGTCTACTATGAGATTTCTAGACAAGTGCGCGTTTTGCTTACCGTGCGTTATAACTCACTTACTAGGCATGCAGGAAGCGTTTGACGTGAGTCTGCTTTGATCATTTCTTTAAAAAACTGTGCTTTTTGCTTACCATGCGTAAGGACTCACCTACTATGCATACAGGCTGTACGGTAAGAGTCATTTACATTAAAGTTGTAGAAAAAAGTCTATATTATTTAGTTGATAATATTTATGTCGCAGGCAAATAGTTATTTCAAGCATATAGCTTTTGCCAGGGCAAATACCTTTATACCTAACGCTGATTTCAATTTAAACCCTATTTGACTAAAAACGAATGCTATGTTCACAAATAACAAATATAACTCAGCATAGATCAGTAATAAAGGTTTATTGTTGCTTTTATAGTTATTTAAAATATTTAACTAAGTATTAAAAATTGCTGATTGATAAAGTCAATATTGTTTACATATTGTTTCGTTCTTTCAACGGCCAACCCCAGTGGTTCACAAACTTTTTCGGTTCACGGCTCGCTTATGTTTCACGGTTTTTCCACGGCGCTCCTAGTCAGACCAGAATGGTTTCAATTTAAAGTAAGTTATATACTTTTTATATTTAAATTAATAAAATCGTAAGAAATTAGCAAAAGATGTCTAATATTGAAATATTCCGTGGTGCCCCTGTAGGCCAGGCACGGCGCCTCAGGGTGCCGCGACGCCCAGTTTGGTAACCAATAAAATGTGTGTTTAAATTA
The DNA here is from genome assembly GCA_947652605.1 of Elmis aenea. Classification (NCBI taxonomy): domain Eukaryota; kingdom Metazoa; phylum Arthropoda; class Insecta; order Coleoptera; family Elmidae; genus Elmis; species Elmis aenea. Next base: position 24,276,266 of record OX393584.1, read on the forward strand.
ATTACATCAACCGTTTGTATTTAAACTCAGAAAAAAAAATTAAAGCAATTTTAACACTGCTTAAAAAAGTTGCATAATACATTCAACAAAGGCCTAAATACATTATTTCGAGATGTGAACGTTTTTCTTGTGAAATTTAACAATTAGTTATTATTAATTTTTGTTGTTGATTGGATATTTTGACGCCCTTTGACAGTCTTTCAACGAATAAAAGCTGCCTAAAGGTGTTTAATCTAACGCTAATAACCCAACTCCAAAACAATCCATATTTATTGACAGCATTTTCTGTCCTCTTAGTATTCAATTCGCGCGACCTGTGTTTGCAAAAATATCTCGGAACAATAATTTGCTATTAGTGTTGGGATTAAAAGCTCACACTTTGGATATGTCAACTGACGGTAAAGCTCGTAGCGAGATTAATTCAGCATTTGCATTAATTCCAACGTTAAACGCTTTGGTGGGTCGGAGTGTGACTTATAAAATTGGACAATACAGATTTAAACAGCATGCGCGAAATCAGTAATAACTTATGACATTTTTACTACGGAGTTTAATGCTTTTAACGCCAGAAAAGTCGTAAACGGGACAAATTTAATTTATTTTTGAGTTTGATTAATTTTTTTATGTGAAAAAAATTGTATTTCATTCAATTCAAAGCCTCCTCTACTGAGTCTACCCTAAACACCATTAAACGTTACATGTGTACCTCTGTTTTTATAAAAGTTAGAGAGTCGGTGAAACTAGCAAAGTTGAGCAGAATTACAAAATAAGTTTAATAACCTTAAAAAAAGTATATAATTATATTATATGAAGTCGTCGTAAACCAAGGCACAGGATGTAAATTATTATAGTATATTACATAAGTAGATTGGTAAAAAGCGCTTTTCCGCTAGTAAGTAATTGCTTTACAATTCGAGTTTTGTACTATAATTTTTCTACGACCACATAATACGAGGCACGTCCAGAAAGTAAGTGTACTAGATTTTTGTAGGTTTTAACAAATTTAATTAAAAAAAAAACTTTTACATGGTTACATCAGAACATATGTGAACTATTTGTCCACGTAGTCGCCATCCCTCTCGATGCACGTAGTGAGACGAGGGATCAATTTTTTTATGCCTTGGTCAAAGAACTCTGCCGCCACCTCCTTTGCCCACTTGTTCACCCCCCCTTCACTTCCTCGTCAGTTGAAAATTTTTTCCCACCCATGTGCATCTTCAGGGAGGTGCAGATGATAATCTATTTTTCTCGTAATTATTTCTAGTTTGTGTTAGACGAAGGCTTTCAGTTCGAACAAAAATTGTAAATACCTAAGTAAAAATTGCTGATAAAAAAATGTCCAAACGCAAATCAATGTATGCAATGTTGCCAATTTTTTTTTTCTTTAAATGGTTCCTGAGGCCATAAAAAGCATGGTACAAAATTTTTGTATCAAGATTTTTACGAAGAACATCGTCACCTGTAGCGCTTCCGCCAATTTATACACACCCTGTATAATAAAATAAACGTGTTGTATTTAAGAAAAATGAGTTATCGATGTTTACACTTTCACAAGTTTGGCCAAGCGTACCAAACACCCTGTATAATATATTAATAAATTAACTAGTGCAAAGTGTTAATTAATCTATTGTCTATCTAACTTTTAAACATATTTTTACTGCCTTTAAAGTTATTGAATGTCGAAACATTTTGAAAGTACTCTATTGCTTAAACTAAAGGCTCATATAACCAGATACATTTTTTGAATTAAATTTGAAGAGAAACCCAAACATATAAAAATATACAGGCTGTTCCATTTAAAATGTCAATTTTTGGGTTTATTTCCGGTCGAACCGGAAGTCGTCTTACAACCTCAATACTTGCATAGCATTCGGAACATGCGATAATGATTAGATACCAAATTTCATTGTAATATATTCAATGGTTTTCTAGATATTTGCCTTTTGCCATACTTTTGGGCAGCACGGTATGTTTGTCAACTTTCCATACTTCTTTGAAAAAGTCTAGAAGCATCTAATTTAACCGAATCTATATCTCTAATAATAACAAAATCACCCATGTAACTCTTGTAAAAACACAGTTGCCCAAGAAACGTGCATTCACCCTGTATACCAATTTACCACTGATAGGTCGATAACTTGTCTAATATATTTTGTCAATACATGTTTCTTTCTCGCTTTTAAAAATATATCAAATTTACAGACGGTTGGATCGCCCGGTATAATAAAATGTGATAGCACGTTCACTGTTACGTCTCTAAATAAAACGGAAATGGTGCTAGAGCAATTTTTACAAATTAATTGTTGAAACAAATGTTTCAATTTACATTCAAACGGTTTCTTTATTTTAGGAATTGCTTTTATGCTTGAAAATTCTCGAGGAGGGTTTCTTAAAGAATTCTTTTGTTCTAATTTCTTTTCATTTTTATACAGACCTTAGCCCATTTAGGAACTGCTACGAGCTTCAAGGAAATGCAGCCTTTGTTGACATTTTGTTTGATTTAATGTTTGGTATCCTAACAAATTAATTAATTACTTTTTATTGTTACGAATATTTGCGAGTAATTTAAAAACCAACGATTTTATAACCAAGCTGCAAATATAAATATACTCTCGTGTAGTGAATATTATGAACTGACTTAACCAGTTTTAATCGGTTTTGTAAGTAGTATAATATTAAAATCAAAATTTAACAAAAAGCTTAAAGTAAAATAAGCTTCAGTATTTTTTAGCAACAGTCTATCAAGCAAAAGTACAAAAACAATCAGACCACTGTGTATAAGTTGTTTCCGATTTGGAACCGCGTCGAAGGTTTCTTCATAACTGGCGTTTCAGTTACTGTTTAAACAGCAACCCTGAAGATGTCCCCAATAAAGGAGGACGAAACGTCGGCTATGGAGAAACCTTCGACGAGGTTCCAACCCGGAAACAACTTATACTCATTGGACATCGGCCGCGGAAGCCTGCAACTCAGATTACTCTTTTTTTTACTGTTTTTGTTTTTTAAACAAGCAGTAATAAAATATAGATGCTATAGATAGAGGAAAGTTTAGAAATATTTTGCACGCACAAATAGCCTTCGTTTAATTGTACTTAGTTCTTCTTAATCTTAATCAGGTTCTCCAGTACCTTTCGGTGTCAAGGTATGTTTCCTAGTTCTTGATCATGTTTTTCCATTTCTGTCTATCATTGGCTAACTGTGGCACATCTTTCCAGCTGACTCCTTTTTCTTCTAGTCTCTGCCTCACTTCTTTTTCCCATTTTATTCTTGGTCTTCCTCTATTTCTTTTTCCCTCTATTTGCATTTTCCATCCTATTTTCGCATTTCTACTTTCTGGCATGCGTAGTAGATCTTAATTGATTCATCTTCATCTTTTTCTTAATATCTGTTACTCCTGGGTTTTTTCGATTTTTTTTCGTTACTGATTTTATCGATCAGTCTACATCCCTCTATTCTTCTCAAAAATGTCATTTCCTGTGCCTGTATCCTTTGTTTTTGTTTGTGTGTTAGTGTCCAAGTTTCTGAACTGTACGTGAGAATGGGTACGTACACTGCATTAAAAACTCGCGTCTTCGTTTCTTTTGATATCCTCATCTTACTAATCAATCATTTATCAGTAGCGCAGTGTACTTAGTTATCGCCGATTAATAGAAAAAAAAGTACTTATACAGGGTGTCAAAAAACTAGCGTTAATCAACGTAAGTACATATTTTTTGCGATTTTTTGTATGCGGTTTTCTGTGGAACCGCATAAAAAGAGACTTGGACTGTAATTGATTTGCTTTAATTATGTTGTCACTGACCAGTGGCGTACGCAAGGGGGTATTAGGAGAATACACCCCCCTCCGAAAGCTTGAAAAGAACTAAAATTATAATTGTTTGAATATTTTACTCATAAATACTATTTTTGGGTACGTTTGACCCTGCAAATTAAAAAAAATACCTATGGAGCTGTTATCCGGAGGGCTGCTGCCCCCCCGCAACTCCTTCTTACGACTCACTTTTTGTGTCTAGCCCCCATAGATCATTTTCTAATTGCACCATTACCATGCCTCGTTTGAAATTAGTCAGTATTATTTAAGCAAATTAAAACAATATCCCCCCCTGAAATATTTTTCTGCGTACGCCACTACCACTGACTGATGGCAGTTTTTATTACTTGCTTTTTTGTAAAAGTTTAAAGATTTAAAAAGATTGAGATTTTACTTTGATAACTAAAAAAAAGGATATATTTTTTTGACGTAAAATATCAATGAAAAACATTTGACATCAAAGGATGAATAAAAATATTGAAAAATAATCATAGTAATAATTATGTGCCCCTAAAACGAATTGCAATCTTTTGGTTCACTTCACCCCAATGGTCAACTATGCAACTATCCCCCATTATACGGTACTGATGTTAAAAGCTAACTTTATTAATTTGGGAGTTGATGTAGCTAGTGAACAGTACTTTGAATTTAAAAGTCAAGTACATCCCCTCAATTCCACTTCAGTAATAGTAAGTTGTTAGCGCGATTAATGCTGTATCGTGGTAGGCTATCTGGGGATCTCTTATGCCAATGATTATGGTGCATAAGGGACGTACGCTATATGTAGATTCATGTGTCCCACAGGGACAGGGCCGGCTTTGCTGGTCGATACAGTTGTGAATGCGTCTGTGAAATCCAGACTCTTCCTGGTTCACAATGTCCGGAAATTGGTTTACGTTATCGCATCTCTAAAACTGTATTTTATTAGATTCCAAATATATTGCCAACGGAATATACGCTAGCGCGTTTTTTGTCGGCTACCTTGAATGTTAAAAGTCACGGTGTGGAGAAATTCATTTTTCCAGTCGGCTCCTCCGTTGCGCTTACTCGTTCCTGTTTTGTGGTTTTAACTTATCCAAAGCCACAGTATCGACAACACTAGTGGCCATTCAACTACTTTAAAAATTCCGTTCAGTTCTTATTTTCATGGAAACGATAATACAATTTTCTGAATGTTAATTGTTTATGTTTATAATTAATAAAAGGTAAGTTGTCTATCTTGGTTGTCGTATACAGGGTGTTACATGACCAAACGGCGAAACTTAAGGAGCGTGTTCTTTGAGTCAATTTAAGCAAAAAATGTTGTATAAACCATAGTCCAAAACTCGATGGTTATCGAATTATCGACCTTTAAAGATTGTAAAAAAAGGTAAATTTTAACATAAAAAAGTATGAAATACCGCTTTTATCTTCTAAAATATTGATTTAACATATGTACAGGGTGTGTATAAATTGGCGGAAGCGCTACACGTGACGATGTTCTTCGTAAAATTCTAAGTCGAAAATCTTTATCCAAAAATGTTGTACCATGCTTCTAGCCTCAGAAACCATTAAAAGAAAAAGAAAAAATTGGCAACATTGTATACATTGATTTGCCTTTGGACATTCTTTTATCAGCAATGTTTACTTAGGTATTTACAATTTTTGTTCGAACTGTTCAGTTCGTAAACATAGCTGCAAACTTTTGGCTATCGTAAAACACAAACTAGAAATAATTACGAGAAAAACAGAGATGACAGCTAATGACAATGTTACCATATGTATTATTTTCATTCAAATCAGTGATTTACATATTTTCAACACTAATTTTTGAAAGGAAGAACACAATATCTAGAAAAAAATACTATTCAAAATTTATTTTTATTCCAAATTGCAGCTTTTTCATTTGCAAATATAAAATAATAACGCTTATTAAAGGACTAAATGTCAAAACTTTGAGGACCTCTTGCAGACACAGCAAGTATGGTACAACATTTTCGTATCAAGATTTTCGACTTACAATTTTACGAAGAACATCGCCACGTGTAGCGCTTCCGCCAATTTTTATACACCCTGTATTTACAAAGCCCTGGATAAAATATCAAAATTTTAATTAATATAAATCGTGTACGAACCTATCGGCAGCATAACCTCCAAACGAACTTCGGTTGTCACTACACATTTCTAAAATATTAACAAAATTTGAAAGTACTACATCGCTTAACATTTTCTAAAATAAGTGAATTACTCGAAAACGGTTAATTTTAGACCTATATGACCTTTCACATTTTACAAAGTACATTTAAAGAGGAATCCAAAAATGTAATAATATACAGGGTGTTCTATTTAAAATAACTAGGTAATATAGGTAAAATGAAATAATTATCATACAAGAGGGCGGGTTTATCTTCACAATTGACTTTCTGATCATTGCATGCAAAGATCGCCGATGAGCGGCTATTGGTACCCTCCAAGATCTCCAGATCTCACTCCTTTTGATTTTTTTTGTGTGGTGATACTTGAAAAACCATGTTTACAGTCGCAAACCCCAAACATTGAAAGAATTGTGGATGATAACAAATACAATAAGAAGCATCAAAATTTCGTCTGTCTTATGCCTTTCAATTTGTAGATCAGTTGGTGAGTAGGGTTGCCAGACGTCCCAGTTTTTCGGGATTGTCCCGATTTGGGTCCTCAAATCCCTGTGTTGAATAAGAGGTTTCGGGACCGTGGATAATGCCGGTTTATCAAAACCAGTAAAAACTACAACTAGTTAAAATATCAAATAATACAAGTATTTCAGAATTTAACTACTGAGAACAGGTATTTCATGAAATACCTTGGTTTTACACTTAATATCAACATTATATACTTTAACGGTAACATACATATACACAATTTTTGAACGGTAAGACGCGAACTTAGTCAAGAATTTGTATTGTATTTAATTGTCCAGACCAAAAAGTAACAAATCTACTGGTGTAATATTTTCACATTTATTACCATCTGTGCAATATTTTTATAAATTCCGAGAGCACCCTATTATCGCAAACTGCCCTATAAACGGAAAACGTTTAATTGACCGGTAAAAAATCAGTTGATGCGAATTAAAAGTTTTGTCGCGCATTTCGTTGTATATTTTAAGTTTTTATTGCCGAGCCGACGACGTAGCGACAGGCGCGAAGTGTATTCTTCGCGTCAAATTAAATATTAAGTCGAATGTTTTATTCATTTTTGGGTAGTTAAACGCACTTGACGTTTTCGTTAATATTAACCAGCCATTAGCTAACGACTTTCATTTTATTTCTCAGTATCAGGGACTCCAAACACACCGTAATCGGCGGCTTTATTCCATTGCTGTTATTTCATTTCTACGTTCATAATGATTAGATCCGCTATGGAAATTACGCTAAAAGCTTCCATTGAAATCGCAGCCTGCTGGATGTTTATGCTAAAGAATAGCAGACAGAACAGACACCCTTGGCGACGAAATCCATTACCAAAAATCGATCATGACTATCAATTTAATTCGATGTACATTTATTTTTAGTACACTTACACATAGCCAAATCTAACAAAATAAAATACAGGAGTGAATTTAGCTGGTTGTACCTGGTGCACGCCAGGGGCTCAAAATCTAGGAGCGTCCAACGCCATTCGATTAGCGTAAAATTCAGTATTGAATAGTCTTCATCTTGTTTTATTATGCAGTTTTCTTTTCAATTTTTAGATAAAGTAAACCGTTCCTAAAATACATGTAGACTTGAAACTTAATCAATAATTAATTAAAATTTGTAATTGAACGACCTGAGAGTGAATAGATTTAAGCCAATTTATGGATATTTTCACAATTATGTACGATTGTATTAATTTATAATTACTAGATACTAAATGGAATTATGAAACGTTTTTATTGCAATTTAAACTGAGGGTAAATAAATAATATACAGGGTGACTGAAATTCGAGTTTAACCATGGGGATCTCGCTTATTATAATAGCTAGAGTATAGGTTTAAATTTGGCAACGTTGCTAATTGATAATTTAAAAAGAAATTGGAAATATCTCAAACGGTATCTGAAAAAATTAGGAAAAACCGGAAAATACGATTTTTGAAAATCGCGTATAACACCTTTTGAAGTATGAAGTATCTCAAATGTGTAAAAAAATTGCCGAAGCAACTTTTTAAGCCGAATCGGATGGGGGTCACAGATTTTTCCTAGATCGATTCGTTTTTGTTTCATTACGATCAACTTAATTTTTTCTTATGGACGCAATTTTTGCTATTTACAAAATCAAATAGCATTAATTTTCCTGAATTCATTAATGTATCATACATAGTATTTTACTTCTTTATTCATTGTCAAATTTAACAAAAGGGTTTTAAACTATAACCATTATGAATCAGGTAGGCCGGTCGTTGTAGTTTATGTTGTTTTCATGACAACCAATCAACAAACTAGAAGTTTTGAAAGTCCGTTACTTGTCATCGTAATAGATTCGTAAAAATAAACTTTAATAACGAAGAATAACGCGATATGAGGCAAATTTCTTATACCGTTTTTTAAGTTTTGTTACGTTACGTTATCACATGCTTTATACAAATTTACTTAAAATTCTGTTTAATGTAGTGTTTTTACCGAATATGTTTGTAATAAAATTGTTTTTTTTTTATTGTCATCTGACCTTTCTGCCATATTTTTGGCAAAAGCTCCATATTTTACCAAGTTATTGTCAACGTACAAAAATATGTGTGCGAGGGTTGTCTTCTTTCTGGATATGTTTCTGCATATCGTTGACTTGGCAATATAAAATTTCTATTTAATGAATAAAAAATTCGCAGCATATTGCGTTTTTCTTCGTTATTAAAGTTAATTTTTACGAATTTATTAATGTGACAAGTAATAGACTTTCAAATATATTAGTTTGTTGATTGATTGTCACGGAAATAACATAAACTACAACGACCGGCCTACCTTATTTACAATGGTTATTGTTTAAAACCGTTATTTTTAATTTGGCAATGAATAAAGAAGGAAACTACCATGTGTGATACATCAATGAATTCAGAGAAATAAATCAATCCTATTTGATTATGTAAATAGCAAAAATTGCGCCCGAAAAAAAAATAAAGTTGTAATCATAAAACAAAAACGAATTAATCTGGGAAAATTTTGAGACCACCATCCGATTCGGCTTAAAAAGTTGCTTCGGCAATGTTTTTACACATTTAAAATATTTCTAACTCCAAAGGAGTTAAACACGATTTTCAAAAATCGTATTTTCCGGTTTTTCCTTATTTTCTCGAATACCGTTTGAGATATTTTCAATTTCTCTTTGGAATATTATTGAGCACAAAATTTAGCAACTTTGCCGAATGGAAACCTATACTCTAGCTATTATAATAAGCGAGATCCCCATGCTTAAACTCGAATTTCAATCATTCTGTATAATATTTGTTAACCCTCAGTTTAAATTGCAATAAAAACTTCTTATAATTCCAATAAGTATTAATTATAAATTAATACAATCGTACATTGTGAAAATATCCATAATAAGCGAAATCCTCATGCTTAAACTCGAATTTCAATCACCCTGTATATGTCGATAAATTTTTCAGCTAATTGCTTTAGTTGTAATTTTTTTCGACATTTTTCTTGCCAAAGTGGAGGGACTATGTTATTATTATCCAAAAAATCCTGTTACGGAAAAAAGTTCGTTACGATTTTGTTTAAGCAAAATTAGTTCGACCATTGCTAAGGGTGTAAATCACTTTATATTATCCGAAAATAAATTTTCGGAACAAGTTGCCTGCAATAAGTTACTCGTGTTCAAAGTAATAATCGTGTTGAGGTTCGCTGGTGCAGGAATGCGTAAAGATAATGTTACCTGGGTGTAAAATGATTTGTTTCTTTCATTTATTAAGAGAATATTAAAATTGAAGCAATGTTGCAGTTCTATTTCAGTGTGACGCGCAAAGAATCCAGAAACTTGACTATCGAATTACACGACAATACTATAAAATTCCAATAAATAGTAACTAACATTTGACATTTTTATTTTCATAGATAGCTTGATAAGTGATGGGTAAAATACGAGTTTTCTTCATTTTGTGACTTATTTATAAAAATAGATATAGCAAGTAATATCACATTTAAAAGAGAAAAATAAAGCACATTTAACTATTCCATAGCCAACTTCGCAACCCATAAGAAAAAATGAAATTAGGGGTAATATCTCGAAAATGGTAGGTCTTAAAAGAAATCTAAAATAACAGTTACATTCTCCATTGAAAAGTACATTAAGAAAGTACAAATAAAATTGTTCTAACGATTAAGACAAAAAAGTTATGAATGAAAAACGAAATTCGACATTTTCATATTTTTTGCTATAACGGGGAATTTTGTACTTTTAAAAATTGATTGTGGCTCCTCTCATACTAAGGAATAATTCATCTAATTTAAACAAACCTGTATCTCTTATAATAAGCGAGATTCCCATGCTGGAAATGTAATCTGGGACACCCTGTATAGGTTTGTGGGATACCGTGTATGGCTGTCTTCGCAATGGTTTAATACAATTTTAAGAATTGATGACTAAAGGTAAATTTTCTGCTGTTTGTCGGCACCTTTGAACCAATTGAAAATCCTCAATAAATTGTCATTTTCTTGCAATATATTGCAAGACTAAATAAATGTTGGACATTAGTTTCTGAGTGTGTTCAATCGCCGATATTGCATTTTCCAGTCTAACAAGAAATAAAATTGTTTACTGTTTTCATTATAAGAATGTCTAATGCATTTTATCTTTATTATCTCGCATTTCTTGTCGTGCAGTATATCTCTTTTTCTTGAACTGTACAAAATTGCTTTGAATGTATTTAGAATTCTTTCTTCTGCTTAGGTTTTCTGAATTTGGCGACACGATTCACTCTAATATAAATTTAGTGGCTAAAGCCGTCGCAACCAAAAAATACATCTTCGCCCTCTGCCTCTGTCGTAGTACATGACTACTTTAATTTATTTCTAACACAATTGATTGCTGCTTCTAAGCAAATTGGAGTGCGTTTCAAATTCTCCGAATTTGATACACATTAGAAAAACTTCACGACAATAAACAATAAATTGCTCGGTTTTTACAAATAACAAAAGGCGCTAAATGACTTTTTTCACAGGTGACTTCGATTGATCTAATGTTCACTTCTTTGATAGAAAAAGTTTCTCGTAAAAGTTAAAACTAAACATCATATAATTGGTAATAGTAAGAGGTTTTAAATGTTTTATTTTACAATATAAGTTATCTCAAATTTAAAAAATAATGAAAAATAAGATTTAATGAAAAATAAGATTTAAAAAAAATATCTTGAAAACAATTGAATATTTGTAAAATCTAATAACATGTTAAAAAATTCTGTTTTTTAAATATTATTATCCGTAAGCCTATTTTACCAGCGATGTCGAGGCGATAATGGCTTCTCTCCATTCCCTTTTGTCTGTCGCTTTTTTTCTGGCTTGGTTCCATGTTAGTCCCTTTGTCCTTACCTTACAATTAGTATGTTCTCTATCTCATTATTGCACGTTTTCCTGCTTCGTCCCTGTCTTTTGATTTACTACTTCCATCTTTCATATCACTTCCACTGTTTTCTCATCTTTCATTTGCATTGGATGCCCGAACCACCTCAGTTGGTCGGTTTCAATTTTTTCCTTTACAACTTGTATTTTTAGTTTCTTTCTTATTCTTTGTCAATTCTTAACACACCTTCAAGTTTTCTTAGTTTTTTCATTTCACATGCTTCTATTCTACTTTTCAATGCGTCTCTTAAAACCCATGATTCACAGTAGGGATTCTGTGTCGAGACAACCCGGGAATTCCCGGACTTTTTGGTGTCTCGATTCCAGAGAATTGCAAAAAAAAAAACCGGGACTCGAGACTTTTCGATTCAAATTTTATATAATATAGCAAAATTTATTGTTTTAAAATAAAACCTGTACAGTCGAAAACAACCCATGCCCAGCTTGTATACGAGCAGGTAACAAGTAAACAGTTAAAGGGTCGGCAAAGTGATTACGTTAATTATTTCGTTGGTCGTTGATAATAATGTAGTTACAAATATGTTGCACATGTTATTCCTAGAAAAATTTGCAAGAAATTTTCTAGAGCAGGGTTGAATTTGGTCGTTTGCAAGATCAGTCTGTCTTTTGATTTTACCCAAATACGTTCGTTTTCTTGCGCTTTACGGTTTCCGTCGTGTACCTACTTGTGAACTGCAGATCTCGGAATATTTCAAACCAAATTATTGAACCAGCAAAGAAGTTCAACCGCGAAAAACAGAAAATACAACTATCAAAAGGAGTGTCAGCTTTTAGAATCAACTGGGAACCGGACTCCGAATCTAAATGTTTTATATTAATCATTGCTCACAATTAAGCCAACATCAACGGAAAGTGAGCGAACATTTTCCATTGGAGGCATATTTATCACAAAAATTAGAAATAGGCTATATGACTCCTCCTTAAATGCATTGGTATTTTTAAAATCCTATTTTGCCATGCAAAAGTAAATTGTATTAATTTTTTTTATCATAAACTCGATGTAATAATTGTATTTTATATAAATATACTCATTAAATAAATAGCATAGAAAATATTTTCCCTTTTTTTAAATCCATTTATACCTACTTACATACAGGTATATATCTGTTTTTCCATTAGTAACATAATTTGATTTTTTACATATTTTTTTTACGTTTCAAACGAAAAATAGTCAAAGTCTCGAGTCCCGGGACTTTTCAAAATTTGTGTCTCGAGTCCCGGGAATTGAAAAAACCCGAGACTTCAGAATCCCTAATTCACAGCCATACATAAGCATTACTGCTAGTACCGTTTCATAAATTCTGCTTTTAGTACATTTTTATACTTATACTGAAAAAGATTTATACAAAAATCCACACGGTGACATCACTTAGCTAATTCTACAAGCTATTTCTTGTTCAATTTTGCCAGTACCCTCCAGCGTGTCGCGAAACGTTTCAACTGTTTTTTTACTTAAAAATTTTCATCCTGCACTACTATTTTTACATTTTCTGTATCATTTGCTATCATCATAATTTCTGTTGTCTTAAAAAGTATTTTAAAGCCACATTTTTAAATTGTCTGTCCATTTTTCAATTCTGTTTTATAATTCTTTTTTCCTTCCAAACTGGATTAGATGATCTGCATATATGAGTTCATACATTCCAATTGACACTAATTTTCTATAACCTAGGTGTACTTCCTTTGTTGTTTACCTTTTTTTGAGATATCAGCCTTTGTCATTGTGAACAGTACTGGGCTCAGAATGCTCCCTTCATTGTAAAATATTCCTTTGTTGTGTTGCCTCCTATTGTCACAACATTTTTTGTTTTATGGTACACACTGTGCACTACCTTTATCGTCTTTCATCGTCTTCCACATTTCTTCCATTTGTTTACTATCAAAGGCTTTCTCTAAGTGCACATACCAAAAACTTGTTATTGGTGTTAAGTATTTTTTCGGTTATTTGTCTCACCGAATCTTGGGTTGATTTTTCTGTTCTAATTCCTACTTGAGTATTCCCCATTGTTGTTTATACTTTCTTCTTCAGTTACTGTTTCGCAAACTTGTATGCTGCACAATGCAGTGACAATAAGTTGTTACAGTTTGTGCGGTCCCCTTTTTTATATATTGGAATCAGAACTGCCTTTCTCCAATCCTTTGGGTTTTCGTTCTTTTTCCACACTATTGGGATTTTGCTGTACAGCAGTTCAATTCCTTTATGTACCATGTATTTAATCATTTCTGGTCTGCCTTTCCTACTTGAGTTTCTTCAGTGCTTTTATTATTTTTGTCTTCTTAATGTCCTATTCTTTGGCATTTTCTATTTGTGTTTTTTGTAGATCATTGTTCTGAAGCATCTCATAATTCTGGGGTATTTTATTTTCATTACTTGCTACTAGGATTTATGACTCTTTAAATATTTTTTAACAAACACATAAGCTCTATACCTTAAAATAAACAAGTGCTGAGGAGTTAAAGAGTTGAAAATTTTGAACTGTAAAAGAATGATCAAGCAGTCTTAGAACTTGAAGTGTGTTTAACCTTTTTGGACATTTTGGAACAGAAAGTTTGAATTTTTAGCAAATAAATTGCAAGACTAGAGAAGTTTTGAAGAGAAAAACCTATAATCGTACTCATTATACAGGGTTAGCCAATAGGTATGACGGTTTTTTTTTTAGCAGGCGATAAAACGAACAAACAAAAACCAATCACATGTTCAAAAACTAAATTTAATAGCTTAAATTATGCAATTTTACTACATACACCTGGTGTTTAAAAATAACTTCGTTCAAATGATTCCCATGAGCATTAATACATAGACGTAATCTCGTAACAAAATGCAACATCACACGCTGCAATACATCTCGATTGATGTCCGTTACTTCACGTTCAATTGCAAGTTTCAGTTCTTGAAGTGTGCCTAGTTTAAAACCCTATACATTCTAGACTTGAGATAGCCCCATAAATAAAAGTCAGGGGGACCACTCAGGTCGGGTGATCTTGCAGGCCATTAATGTCACCGAATCGTGAGATAACCTTCCCGGAAAAAAATTCTCGCACAGTGTTCACCGACTGAAGAGCTGTATGGGCCGTAGAACCGTCCTGTTGGAACATTACATTGTTTATACCAAGTCTTCTTACCTCAGGCATGAGGAAGTTTTGCAGCATATCCACGTACCGATCAAAGGTAACCGTTACAGTCTGATTATCCAGTTCAAAAAAATAAGGACCAATAATTCCGGATGTGGTGACTGCACACTAAACGGTAACTTTGGGACTGTGTAGAGGGTTTTTCATGCAAACTCAGAAAATTTTGCGGAGCCCAGTATCTGAAGTTTTGCTTACTTACGTATAAACGAAAATGGGCCTCATCGGTCATCATAAGTTCATTTAGAAGATTTTGGCATTGAAAATTTCTAGAAAATGTTCACAAAATTGTACACGTAATCTCTTATCCTGGGCTTTTAGTTTCTGAACAATTTCAATCATAAGGGCAAAAGTAAAGATCGTGTTTCAAGATTCATCGGAAGCTTAAGAATGTCTTTTAGCTGAACGGGTCGGAGTCTGTTCGACAGCAATGCTTGCACGTTTAATGTTCTCAGGAGAATGAACTGAACGAGTAGTAACCGAAAATTTTGAAACAACGCTTTCACGAGCACGAAAGTCACGTATCCATCTTGAAACAATTTTGTCTGTGTGTTTTGGAACTTGAAATTCACGGCGAAACATTCTTTGCGTTTCTACAATGCTACGAGTTTCGAAAAACGTCTGCACTGCGAAAATTCGTTGGTTTAAAGAAAAATGCGCCATAGCTTCATAAATTGTAAAGACTCTCAAAGATCTTTTGACGTTTATGAAGTTTCAGTGTTGCCTAGGTTTCTTTCTATAGCCTACTTAAATCCCGTCATACCTATTGGCTAACCCTGTATTACATAATGAATGTGTCGTATCATTAACTCGGTCTTTACCGACCTAAGATTTTAAATATCTCTTTTCACATATCAACAAAAACTGTGTTTTATATTGATCAGTTGCTAAACCAATTCTTCTCTTAGCATTATACGTCTTTCTACCCGAATTCCTGAATTTTCTTCTTTTCGCGAATTAAATTCACCAAAATCATTTTACACGAAATTTTTTTGGCTTATAACTTGTATAAGTGTAGAATTATACAGTAAAGGCAATTTATTTTGTAGAAATTATAGTCCTATGAATATTTCATAGTTGGGTATCACCTAATAATTTTCTGCTAGACTAGTATGTGTCGTTCAAAATTAAATTGCTCCTTATTCGACAAACAACTTTATGGTCCAAAACTTACGACAAACTATAGTAACGTCTAACTGCATTTGCAACGGCCAAGAATTTGCATAATGCACCGATTCGGACCTAAATCTGATTAGTTTCCACTTTGATATTTTGTATGATCTCGAATACATTCCAGTAAGCTTCGCTAGATATTGCTCAGTTTGATTCTTAGAGAAATTAAAGATTCGCATTCACAGTAAAACAAAATTTAAACTCATTTCACAACACTTTCTAAAGAGTATTATACAGCGTTATTCAAAAAGTCTGCAAGAAATGGGAAAAATTTTTATTATCGATTTTTTTAAAACTTTTATTTGTGATAAAAGTTGATGCAAGGCCTAAAACAAATTTCAAGATGAAACAAATCAATAAAAGTCCATATGACATCAGTGATTTTAGAAATATTGGCAAGAGTGAAGTAGAGTTCAAGGCAGAACGATATTTTATATTAAGCATTACTTTTGAATGCTTATCAACTTTTCCCTTTAACTTTCTTTTAAAACTTTTTTACCTCCTAAAATTAGTTTTGGACCATGCACCAACTTCTATCAAAAATATATTTTCTGAAGTCTTGATAATAAAGACTTTTTTGTGGCAGACATTTTGTAAACACCTTAACTAACAATTTTTACGTCTAATTTCCACCACATAACGATTTAAGATTTTTGAAGACAAAATAAATTTTTTGAAGCTTCTGAAACCGTGCCATTATGGAGATCATAGTCTGCAGTTTTTTCGAAGAAAAACGCGATATATTTTAAACTAAGGCGATTGACTTAATTAAATTAAATCTTACACACGTTATACCAGTGGTTTCCAACCCTTTTGTAGCTTAGCCTCCCTTTTTCATAAAAACAAATTTCCGCCCCCCTGACTTTTCGTAACAATCTAATTTCATAAATACTGTCCTGATGTAATAATTATTTATTGGGCTATAAAACAATATGCCATATCTATATAAATAAAATTTTGTTTGTTTTTTGTTTGTATTCAAAAATGATAATTTGGTAACAACTACGCGCTCCCCTTGCATCAGTCGCGCGCCTCCCTAGGGGGCGCGCCGCACAGGTTGGAAACCACTGCGTTATACAATGTGTCCAGAATTAGAGGCTCACTTTGGGTAACTTTCAAACCGTAATAGATACCACGTCGGTCAAATGGGACAAAAGTTACCTTTTATCATAGAGAAATACAGCGATGCTTTTGTTTTTGAAAAAAAAAATGAAGGTTAATTTGATATTGATGAAAAGTCAAAAATGTGTCATTTCTTTACATGAATTTAGCTCAGTTGCTATGAGATATAGCAAAAAAAAAGTTTTTTTACAAATGTAGTAGATATTTTTGATCGCTATAAAATGGCAATAAATTTTTTTAATATTGCTTATTTTGGGATATACAGCATAAACTTGCATTTTTTTAGATGCAAACTATAGTTGATTTTAGTGCAAGCAATTTAAGCAAGCCATGAATTAATAACGTCGGGTTTCATCTATTCGCTAATAAGAAACAAAAGAACGCCTAAACAAAGCAAAAAATTAATGTTTTTTTTTACATATTTGTTTCAAGTTTAGGTACGATTACCTACGTCATTTTATAGAATATGACCATTCAGATTTAGAATTTTATTGTTAACTCGCAGTTAGCCCGTCCTAGGACGGGATTGTCAAGTATGACATAAGTCAACCCGCGTTACAGATTACTATAATAACATTACAGATTACTATACTATAATAACATAACCTCATGATGATTGTCAATTATGACATAAGTCAACCCGTAGCTATATTCATGCGTTCCAGAGTCACAGATAGATAGATAAACAGAGTCAGGCTGGACTTTTATATATATTTATTTAATGAATATTTTGTTGCTTTGCTATCATATTGATAGTTTCTAATTAACTTTTTTACATTTTTAAAATAGTCTTTCCAAATGGAAAAGGTGTTATTTATACATAAACAACTCTCTTATGTAAGATTGCACATAGTATAAGAAAAAACAATGACGCTTTTAAGAAATTACTGTAGAAAATCAATTAGTGCATTATTAAAAAAAAGGATTGCCATTTTATAACGATCAAAAATATCTACCACTTTTGTTAAAAACTTTTTTTGCTATATCTCATAGCAACTGAGATAAATTTATGTAAAGATATGACACATTTTTGGTTTTTAGCCTTAAATATTTTTTTACAAAAAAAAATGCATCGCAGTATTTTTCTATGAAGTACGTAATTTTTGTCCCATTTGACCGACCTTGTATCTATTACGGTTTAAAAATTACCCATAGTGAGCCTCGAAATCTGGACACACTGTATACGCTCTGAATATCATTTATTTCCCATCCACTCGTTCAAATTACGATTTTGAAAAATCAATCGAATAGATAAAAGCACAGTCGCAGTTTTCCGGGAAAAAAGTTTAAGCGAAATCTATTGGATTATATTTTCATAGACAGAGTATTTAATAAAAATTGATCCCCATAGTTTGTTCAAATTGCGATTAAAAAATACCTATAAAAAATTTAAAATGTGCAAAGTTCTTGTTGGGTTTTTTCTTTTTTTTAAATAAAACTAATTGGCTTAAAACTTGATTCACACGTTCAACATCAGTTCGGGCAAATAACGATGACAAAAATTTCAACAATAATTGAAAACGTGCCTAGAACTTTTTCTGGTAAATCCGATTTAATAGACTTTGGTAACAATAGAGCTAGGTATAGGGTGCAATTATAAACTTTCGCCCTGTATTTGAGGAGGGTGAGATTTCTAAAAGTTAGTTCGCATAGGTCACGATCTTTCCAACAAGCGAAGCGTGATAAATTATCCTTGAGAAGGATGAACACTCCTTTCCTAAGGAAAAATGTACTTATTCACGCATAACATTACTTTGCATGAAATAGCCAATTTCGGGACATGTGATTGATTTTTGACAACATTAAATTCGGCAAAGCGATGTCAACGCGACTGCTACAGATCAGTAACGAAACACGCGGTAAAGGCGTGCGCCATAATCAAATTCCCTACAGCTAGCGAAATCCTAACTTAATAAGTTGTCACCCTGGGGATTAGTTCCACTAGACAAATTGCATTTGGTAACCCTGTAATGTACTAACCCGCTCAATGCCCTTCACTTGTGTTGAATGAACGTTTCTCTACAATACTACACACATTCAATGTTAAATAACTTTTTTTTGTACTACATACACACCCACACTTTTTTTTCCAAAAACAGTATCAAAGCAATACATCTCTCAAAAAAATTCGATTTATAATACGCGCAAAAACAAGTTAACGTGTACATAGTGGGGCAGTTTATTTGGAGATCTCCTTCTTACTTATCAAGCATTTATTAGTGGCGTGGTAAAATTTCGTCGTTGAAGCTATTCTGTTATTCACATGTTCTTCCAATTTATCGTTCTCTGCAATTATCGTTCATAAATATTTAAAATTTGATATTGCTCTATCCTTAGTTGGCCTAGCATGATTAAAACAGTCACATGATTCTTCGTTACAACCACAGTCTTTGTCTTTTTTTATTGATCCTCATATTGTATCTTTTTAATGTATCTGCCCGTCCCCCAGATTATGTTGCTAGTTCTGTTCGTTTTTAGCTAATCGCACCACATAATCTGCAAAGGCCAGCTCTGTTAAAGATATTGGTTATAGTTTATTTCATCTCCGGTAAGCCTTCTTTGTATTTTCTTTCCACTTCCTATTTATTTTATCCATTAGTATTACAAAAAGCAGTGGATTTAAAGTGTTTCCCTGTCTAACTCCTACTATTGTTTTAAAATTCCTGGGAACTACTGCTGTGGGTTCGTACATATTTCTACTTCTCTTGTACAAACTCTTAATTGCAGTTATTAATACTTCACCAACCTTACTCTTTCTCAATGTCTTCCAAATATTTTCCGTTGGCACTCTATCAAAGGCTTTAGTCAAATCAATAAAACACAAGTACAGGGTGGGCAAATTTCGATGTTTTCATAGGGAATCTCAGTAACTATAAAAGTTATGGAAAAACGGACCCCCCTTCCTCGATCTCTTTTTAAGAGAAAAACTTAATGGTGAAAACTAAAATTGGTTATCGTCTTTTATTTTCGAATTATCACCGATAACTCGATTTTTCGACTTTTCGTTTTATGACTATATTTCGCTTGTTTATGAAAATTAAGGAAAATAATTTTGACGTTCTACATGCACTTTTTTGATGAGAATGCAGTGGCGTGTAGACAATTTTTCAAAAAACAAATCGAAATTCGACTTGACATAAAGTTGTATTTTTTTAAATGGAACCCATAGTTGGCTATGGCATCACAAGAAAGAGGATATAGTCAATCAAACTTTCGTATTATTACTTATTATTTATTATTATAATGACACAACGGTACTACTAGAAAACGATAAAATATGAAAAATTACTTATTTTTTCAATAATGGAAAACGAATAAACCAACTTCACAGAGGAAAAAACAAGTTTTTTCTTATGATGCCACAGCCTACTTTGAGTTTCGTTTAAATATACAGGGTGTCCCAGATTACATTTCCAGCATGGGGATCTCGCTTATTATAAGAGATACAGGTTTGTTTAAATTAGATGAATTATTCCTTAGTATTAGAGGAGCTACAAACAATTTTTAAAAGTACAAAATTTCTCGTGCTTCAGATGTTATAGCAAAAAATATGAAAATGTCCAATTTCTTTTTCTCTCATAACTTTTTTGTCGTAATCATTAGAACAATTTTATTTGTACTTTCTTAAGGCACTTTTTAATGGAGAATGTAACTGTTATTTTAGATTATTTTTAACACCTACCATTTTCGAGATATTACCCCTAACTTCATTTTTTTCTTATGGCCCGCGAAGTTGGCTATGGAATAGTTGAATGTGCTTTTTTTTCCTCTTTACAATGATATTACTTGCTACATTTATTTTTATAAATAAGTCACAAAATCAAGAAAAATCGTATTTTACCCAACACTTATCAAGTTATCTATGAAAATAAAAACAAAAAACAACTAATTAAGTGTCAAATAACAGTTACTATTTGTCTACGGTATCATTTATGAGAATTTAATAGTATTGTTGTGTAATTTGAGAGTCTTTGTAGTAATTGTTATAATGATAGCAACATTTAAAAATAGCAATTAATTTGACATGTTGAGATGCTACATTCTTTGCCATAAAAACTGTGAAGAAGCTGAGCGAATATAATTAGAGCTATATCCCGAGAAAAGGCAACGAAGGATGCGTAATTACAAAAATTTGGAAATAAATTTAAAAGTATATGGTTTTTTCGACAAACCAACCAAAAATCCAAAACAAATCAATAATTAATTAGAATTATTTATTTTACACAGTTTCTATTGTAAATAATGTGGCATTTCAACATATACAATTTTTAATTAGTTGTAAATGTGCTCATAATTATATGATAACAAATTTGCTACTAAGACTATCGAATTATACAACAATACTATAAAATTCTAATAAATGATACCGCAGACAAATGGTAACTGTCATTTGACACATAATTAGTTGTTTTTTGTTTTTATTATTATAGATAGCTTGATAAGTGATAGGTAAAATACGATTTTTCTTGATTTTGTGACTTATTTATAAAAATAAATGTAGCAAGTAATATCTCATTGTAAAGAGGAAAAAAAAGCACATTCAACTATTCCATAGCCAACTTCGCGGGTCATAAGAAAAGGGGTAATATCTCGAAAATGGTAGGTGTTAAAAATAATCTAAAATAACAGTTACATTCTCCATTAAAAACTGCCTTAAGAAAGTACAAATAAAATTGTTCTAATGATTACGACAAAAAAGTTATGAGAGAAAAAAGAAATTGGACATTTTCATATTTTTTGCTATAACATCTGAAGTACGAGGAATTTTGTACTTTTAAAAATTGATTGTGCCTCCTCTCATACCAAGGAACAATTCATCTAATTTAAGCAAACCTGTATCTCTTCTAATAAGCGAGATCCCCATGCTGGAAATGTAATCTGGGACACCCTGTATACAACTCGAATATCGAAATTGTTTTTGAAAAATTTTGTACGCCACTGCATTTTTATCAAAAAAGTGCCTGTAGAACGTCAAAATTATTTTTCTTTATTTTCATAAACAAGCGAGATATAGTCATAAAACGAAAAGTCGAAAAATCGAGTTATCGGTGATAACTCGAAAATAAAAGACGATAACCAATTTTAGTTTTCACCATTAACTTTTTCTTCAAAAAAGAGATCGAGGAAGGGGGTCCATTTTACCATAATTCTTATAGTTATCGAGATTCCCTATGAAAACATTGAAATTTGCCACCCTGTACATTTCTTGGAGGTTGGTTTTAACTACTTAAGCGCGACTGTCCCAAAATTTTGGTTCCCCGTCGTTGTCCCTTTTTTATTGTAGTTGTTCCTTGCCATTCTTTTCTATAAACATACTTGTGCGAGTAATACGTTGTACTCGCGATGTACAAATTTATCTACAAATCGTTTGACAAAACCCAAATACTGACGTTGTAAAATCCAAGTTATGACCGTAATATTTAGACGATAATGTTTTTTACCAAAGTTGAAAACCTCATAGCTTGGCCCTTTTGAAGTGTTGCATGTTTTAGTAACTGATGCATCAGCATTTGTAGCAATGTTATTCATTAAAAAGTAAATGAAATAACATTGAAGTAAAATTAAAATATCTGATGTCAGGCGAGATATCACAATATCAATCGAGTTGGACCAAAATAGCGACCGCATTTACAAGTGTAGTTTACATGCGGCTGAGTTGCGTGAGTGTTAAACTAACTAGAGCAGATTTCTTTCTGTAACGCCAGCGACATTTTTAATCCTCGCAAAAAGTACGCATTTTTCGTATATTCAGTGTATGTTATGCTTCTAGACGCGTTAAGTGTATTGTTTCTTAATCTCCTCAACAATTTCGATCATGAAAAAAATGATTACACCAACTACCTGGGGTAACTTAAATGATCGAATAAATACATAAAATACAGGGTGCGCCATTAGTGCGATAAAGTCCATTATTGCCCTTTTAATGTCAACTTAATAAAAAAAAGTTTTTAATGAAACTTATAGTATTTCTACACGTGCATGTTTTAAAATTAGTTTCATAAAAGTGGGGCGTCACTAAAGGTATTTTTTTTAAATTGAACACCCAGTATATTTTTGCATAATCGAATTCAGCAAAAAAATCT